>CM038467.1:35257525-35532413 GCA_021464415.1 Lonicera japonica
TACTTTTATGTTCACTAAATTTTTTCTCCTCCGTTGATTCCCCCCCCCCCTTCCGTATCTGCTCTTATATTGTTTTCTTATATCATTTAATTTCTTCTTATTTCAAATAATTTTTTTTTAATTCATTATCAGATTTTTTTCCTTTTTCTTTTTTAATCACATGAGATTGATGAAGTCAAATTTTTATGCTCTTATTTTTTTTCTATATCATTTGTTTTCGTCTTTATTTAATGGATAAATTATTTTTGATTCAATCTCACATTTTTTTCTATTTTTAATCACATGAGATTGATGGAGCCATGTTTTTATGATTTTTTTTTCTATATCATTTGTTTTCGTCTTTATTTCATGGAAACAATTATTTTTTCTTAATTGTTTTTTTATTTTGTATTTTAATCTTAGGACTTATCTTACTTTGATTGTTCGATTATTATTAAAATATGAATTATATTTTCCTATCTACTATTACTATTAATTTAATTATTTAGACACAATAAAGATAACTACTAATTTTATTTAACAAAATTATTTAAAAAGATACATGAAGAAAAGTGGACTTACGATAAACCATTACATATAGTTGAAATTATAAATGAACATAAAAGGTATCCCTCATATACTTTAAATGAAGAAGCATTACATCCCTCGGACGAAGTGAAAATAGAGGAGTCGTAGCCATTTGCGTCCGTCTGATTAAAATAAACATATTATTTTAATCAATTTTCATTTGCATCTGTGCATCTGGAGTCGTTGTCATTTCTTCAGTATTGTATGCAATGCCCGTGTTCAAAGACTCTGCTTTTATATGGAAGTTTGGCATACATTGTTCAGTAAATCTTCTGGGTCGTGTCCGTGCAAGGATCCATCTGTATTGGTTACCCATTCGAACTGAGTTGGTTCATGACTACCGTTGTCCATTGCAGGCTTTTTCAAATTGAACTTTGCTATCAGAAGGACATGTTTATCAATAGGCGAAGTCAATGGATGCAGTGAGCTTTGTCCGTAAGCAACCACCCTCCAGTCTTCACCAAACACTTCAAACCAAAACTTGTCAAATAGAGTATAGTTATAGTATACCCATTGATTTCAGGTAATGTATAAATGTGGTGAGAAAACAATAGGCATGTGATAAGTATTTAGCAAGTACCACAGATATACATAAAATAAAGGCGTCCAAGAGTGTAAAGGCACGAACGCAAGGTGAACAATAAGGAAATTCGAGATTAGGCCAATGATATAAAAAACTGCTTGGCCTCAAAAGAGGAGGTGGAGTTCGCAACAACCTTTGACACATTGATATAATTCTACGAGCTTCATTTCGCAATAATCGATCTCGTATTTCTCCTTGAATTTCAAATGGAAGGAGGGGAACCAAATCATCAATTCTGGACGAGTTGGCCATGTTTTGTGGCTAGTAAAACGAGAGTAAGATGATAACTGAATTTTTGTAGTAAGATTGGAGTGAAATGAGAGTAATATGAACATAATTATTATATAGGAGTGAAATGGCTAGCTTTTTTTAAACATGTATTGTAAAATCACGCATTGATATATGTGTTGATTTATGACTGAAGTTTTCAGTCATAAAACAGTTATCACCTTTCATAAAGCTTTTACAGTGATGTGACATGACAATGAAAAAATATCAGATTTCGTAAAGCTTGACGCATTGGTTTCTACAGTTTTTACAGTGAATAGTCATATCATGTCTTATAAATCCAGTACCCTTTACAAATTCATTTATATTTGAAGTGATTCGTCACATCACTCATAACAACACATTTAAGTAGAGAACACGTGTATAGTAGAAAACGTAGATATTTTTTCATTAATTAAAAGCTTAATACATAACTAGAGACGAAAACTTATATATAAGTGTCCGTGGTTACAAGTTCGATAAAATACAAACATTACACTTGAAACTTTCTTAGAACATAAATAGACATCAACTTAAACATTACATAGTAGATACCAAATCTTAATTAATAGTGCTCTTAAGTTGGCTCTAATACATCTTGTAGGGAAAGTCCACGCCTTCTTCCACCAAGTACATCAGATCGGCATGTTCCTCCTATAAAAACGAAAAATTTAAGTCATTAAATGTTAAAATAGTGAAAAATAATGTCAACTAATAATTAATAAAATACAATTACTAAAGCAAACTTTTACCATTTCCTTCTCTACTTCGCTGGAAAATTTTACGAGGTAGTGGGCCCTACTTCCAGGATAATCAATCAAAAATTTTGGATGAGGAGTATGCCTTTCCTTTTCATTGTAAAAGCGGTTCCATTTTGCAACCGCTGGTTCTACCTTTGCCCATAGTTGAGCAAGTTGTTCAGGGGTCACAACACTGTCATTCCATAAAGAGCTCTCTGTCTTAGGTTCTGCATTAAAAATTGCAGCCATTCTCTCTCATGTTTTGGGGTTATCCCTTTCACACCAAGTACCATCACGGGTGACTTGTTTTCAAGCAAAACACAAGTTAATTTCGTCAATGTATGAGAAGCCATCGGGGTTATTGTTTGAGCTTGAAGATGCCATTGCTGTTATGAGTGATAAAAAGTAGAGATGTGGTAAAAAAACAAGAGTTACTTTTCATCTTTATATAATGTTTACATATACATGCATTGCTACAATGCGCCGATATGACAACACATTGCAAAGCCTTCGTGATTTGACCTGTCACTGATATTTTTATCTATTGCTATAACTTTTTAAATAAAGTAAAAATTAGGGTTGCAGATATTATCAGTGGTCAAAAATAGGGTTGCAGATGAGGTGGGGTGGTGGATTTGACCTGTCACTGATATTTTTATTAGTGATTTATATGGGGGTAAGATATGAAAACACACGACAATCTGATAATGATTTTACAATTCACTGATGGGTTTAAGTCATTGATAAAAGTGCATATGACTCACATTGGTCCTTAGGATTTTTCAGTGATTGATACAATAGCACGATATGAAAGCGCACTGATAAGTGTAAATAATTTCACACCTCACTTATGGCCATAAGTCATTGCTTGTATTGTGATATTATGGTAATTGATGAAAAAGATTATATTAGGATTTTAAGAAATTTTTGACAGAGTTTCCTTTATTTTATAGCAAACCGAATTTTTTTAACCTGTAAGACAAGTATGTAAATCAACATTTGTAACAAATTGTCTTAGATCCCAAAAATAATAAATAAGTTAGACAAATAAGTCTACTATATACATATCTAGTATATAATAATATTTTCATATACAATATCAACCACAAAAAAATTAAGTACTAAGTACCACAAGCTGGTTTTTTTCTTTTTCTTTTAGGCCTCCCATCGTCAACTGCACCTATATGTGTTTCTATAGGTCTTTCATCGCCCCTACCTCTACCCCTGCCTCTACCGATAGGTACATGTGTCAAGTCAAGATCTGTACCCATACCTCTACCCCTGCCAATATCAACCATAGTACTATCTACATGCTCAATATACTCCACTTGTGTCAACACCTCTGTACTAGGCAACGGTGAAAGTGTCGGCACTATTGGAGCCATGTGTCCGGGGGTATGAGGTGATCCAAATGCTGGTAAATATTGGTTGGGTAGCGAATGCGGGGAAAATAAGATGGAGGGTGGTGGATATGTGGTGGGAGGCTGTGGAGATGAGGTGGAGGGTGGTGGATATGCAGTAGGGGTCCGTGGAGATGAGGTGGGGGTGGTGGATATGCGGTGGGGGTCCGTGGAGATGAGGTGGGGGGTGGTGGATATGCGATGGGGGTGGTGGAGATGCGGAGCTGTGGAGATGAGGTGGAGGGTGGTGGATATGCAGTGGGGGTCCTTGGAGATGAGGTGGGGGGTGGTGGATATGCGGTGGGGGTCCGTGGAGATGAGGTGGGGGTGGTGGATATGCTGTGGGGGTGGTGGAGATGCGGAGCCGTGGAGATGAGGTGGAGGGTGGGGATATGCGGTGGGAGGTCGTGGAGATGAGATGGGAGGTGGTGGATATGCGGTGGGGGGTCGTGGAGATGAGATGGGAGGTGGTGGATATGCGGTGGGGGGTCGTCGAGAGGTCGGTGGTGGTATGTGGCGATGAGGTGGAGGGTGGTGGATATGCTGTAGGAGGCCTTGGAGAGGCAGTGGGGGGTCGTCGATATGCAGTGGAGGGCCGTCGAGATGTGGTGGAAGGCCGTGGAGATGAGGTGGAGGGCGGTGGATATGCGATAAGAGGCCGTGGAGATACAGTGCGAGGTGGTCGATATGCGGTGGGGGGTGGTGGACATATGGTGGGAGGTCATGGAGATAAGGTGGAGGGTGGTGGACATGTGGTGGGAGGTAGTGGAGATGTGGTGGTATGTGGTGGACATGTGGTGGGAGGTCGTGGAGATGAGGTGGTATGTGGTGGAGCTACGGTGGTATGTGGTGGAGATGAGGTGGGCGGTAGTGGAGATGTGGGGGTATGTGGTGGAGATGTGGTGGGCGGTGGTGGAGATGAGGTGGAGGGTGGTGGAGCTACGGTGGTATGTGGTAGAGATGAGGTGGGCGGTAGTGGAGATGAGGGGGGGGCGGTAGTGGAGATGTGGTGATGTGGTGGACATGTGGTGGGAGGTCGTGGAGATGAGGTGGAGCGTGGTGTAGCTACGGTGGTATGTGGTAGAGATGAGGTGGGCGGTAGTGGAGATGAGGGGGGGGTGGTAGTGGAGATGTGGTGGTATGTGGTGGACATGTGGTGGGAGGTCGTGGAGATGAGGTGGAGGGTGGTGTAGCTACTGTGGTATGTGGTGGACATGAAGTGGGCAGTAGTGGAGATGAGGGGAGCGGTAGTGGAGATTTGGTGGTATGTGGTGGAGATGTGGTGGGCGGTGATGGAGATGTAGTGGAAGGTGGTGGACTGCCAGGGGGATGTACATGAGATGAAGATGCCTCTGGGTGAGTAGGGGCGGAGGAACTGGATGTAGCTGTATTTGTACGCCTCTTACTCACTTGACGTCCACGTGGACGTGGAATCAGGGCTATAGGCTCTCGCAACTGAAGTGGGTCAACGGTAAGTCGAAACTCTTGTCGGACAGCGACAAGTGCCCCATGCGACAAGTCCGATATCTCCTCTAATGTGGGGTCTTCAGTAGTTGATCGTATAGGATGTCTTTGTGCTAAAGCATATATCCTTGCAAGCACATCTCCCTGTACAATGAAAACAAAACTTAAAATTGGAAGAATTCAAATGTAAGAATAAAGAATATAAGGATCGATAACAACAGAAATTTAATTTACCAATTTCTCCACTGCAGCTGCGACGGGCTCATCCCCGAACTCTGGTGGGCGGTCCGGTGGGGGACTCATAAAACGACGTGTGATGGTACGAAACCAAATCATATATGGATCGTCGTAATTGATCGGGCCCTGTAATGCGATCGCGTTCACTACATGATCATTGCGCTCGCCCCAGTAATCAATGTAGTCGCGATCTCGCTCCAATCACAAGGTTCCCCTCGTGCCCTCCCCCTCATATCCATATCATGAAGTTGTGGAGCAGTGTCGAATGTATCTGGGATGGCCTGGTGTAAACCAAACTAACGCATCACCCGATCTGGAAGGTGCCACTCCACAACCTCAAAGCAAATTAGGGGTACCCGTGCGCGCCATATTTGCTGACCAACAACACAATATGTAGGCAACGATGCCAATACATGTGCTGTATATGGTTGCCATATCATCTGTAACATATCACATATGTATTATTAATAAATAATGAATAAAAAAATATAAGTAATTAATACAAATTCCTAAGTAAATTTTGGCAGAGTTCCGTCTGTTTATTGAACAATCCAATAATTTCAAAGATACCTGTTAAGTGCAAATAATTTCAACCATACCACAATTTCATATTTAGTTTTACAATACATTAAAAATTAATGAATACAATGGTTACTTCCCAATTAATACAAATTCCTAAGTAAATTTCGGCAGAGTTCCGTCTGTTTATTGAACAATCCAACAATTTCAAAGATACCTGTTAAATACAAATAATTTCAACCATACCATACCACAATTTCACATTTTCTTGTATAATACATTAAATATTTCACATATACCTGCTCAGTGCGCATACAGTCCAACTGGTCTCTATAGTGAGCCAATACGTGTGTCGGCGTCCGATCGAGTGAAAATTTCGTTCGCCACCTATACGAAATAATGCTTACATCAAGGGGAATGTACATGTATACTCCACTTGCAAAAATATTATAATATCACGTTGATTGTTATATATTCCTTACCTAGCTCCATGGGGTGGTCCATCAATCACAGGAACAACTTCCCCGTCTGCAATTGGTGTACCAAGTCGTCGGGGTCGAATATGTGTCAATCGCTCTCAACTCCATAGCTGACAAAAATAAAATTGGAGAAAAAAATATAAGTTAGATTAATTAAAATAAATAATAATTATATTTAATAAATATATTGTTGGACCTGTAATATGATAAGGGGGCCCGCAATCTGCTTGGATTTTCTACGTGAGGCCCGGCACATCTCTCTATACAAAATAGCAAGTGCAGCACTCCCCCAACTATACTGTCCCACCACATTTAAATCCTCAAGAAGTGGGAGCAGTGAAACCTTGACAAAAGAAGTCAATTTATCGGACAAAATAGATCCTCCAAGCGAGTGAAGAATCCATGCCCGAACATATCGCTCTACGACCGCGTCATCAGCCTCGTCATCAGGTACCTCCCAGAATGTATTAGCTATCCAAAATAGCTTTATCTTTGACTTGTTCAAAGATGTAGCGTCAGGGCGGACGCCTAGTATACGCTCACAAATATCAGCAGGAACTCCAAGTAATGGCGGTGCAATGATGGGATGACCATCAACTGGCAATCCTAGCAATATGGAGACATCCTGTAATGTGATGGTACACTCTCCAACATGGAGATGGAATGTATGTGTCTCCTGTCACCATCGCTCGACCAATGCAGTGATCAAAGCGTGGTCATACTGTATATGGCCTACGCGATACTCTCCATAAAATCCAGCTCGTAACAATAATCGCTGCACTCTCTCAGGTAATATAATAGGCCGTCCATCTCTATGACTAAAATCCGTGTCGTTCCTGCGTACCTCTAATAAACCAGGATCCTCGCCATCCCAAATAGAAGACGATCTGTGGTCCTCCTGTAAATATAAGACGCGTTGGTCTTCAGGACCTGGATCCATCTACACCAACACACAAAATATAAAATGTATATTAGATTAAATCATACCACAACATAATTAACATTAACATATAAGAGAGTATAATAATATAAGCAACAATTAAAGTATATTAAGTCACGAAAATAACATATTAAGATTAAAATTCAGGATACAACATTACATTAAGATAAACTTAAACTTAAAGATTACATTACATCATAAGAAGCCGAAACAACTAACACAACTTTATAAGCCGAAATAGGTAAATTACATATCGTCTTTATAAGCTAAAAATGAAAACAACTAACACAACTTCATTTTTTCTTATTCCGGCCACAAGTGCGTCGGTCATGTCCCGCTTCCCCACAAAGTCCGCAATTTGATCACTTAAGTCCATCTCCTTGTGAATGCGCCTTGACGGTCGACCCTTCTGTTGTAACAGAATAGGATTAGGGATCAAAACAGTTGCAGTAGATGGGATTAATTCCCCCCAATATTCATTTGGCAAAGCAGGATTCATCGCAGGAGCATAAGTAGCCACGTAAGCCGCAAGACTCAAATATGGATCAATTAAATACTTTGGCTACAACCTTAAATCAGCACACACCACCATGACATGAATACAAGGATACTTATAAACAGACCACCTCCCGCAGCTGCACATGCGTTCCTTAATGTTGACATTCTTAACTTTACCTTTGCGAGATATGACGGCCGCATGGCCCTCAGAAAGATTATGCCTAAAGACACATTATTTATTGACATCTTTTTCGAGATCCGCTAATTTAATCGCCATGTCCGGGGTATGTTCCAACTCAGGATCACTTTGCCTTTCTACGCCCTGATGTCTTCGTTGACAAAAATAAGTAACGAGGCGATGAAATATGAGCTGCACGGACGCAGTGACAGGCAAGGACCTCGCACCTAGTAAAACCCCATTAAATACTTTTGAAATGTTTGTCGAGTTAACCCCATATCGATGCCCTCCGTCATAAACAAAAGTCCATTTTTCTAGTGGAATCTCGTTTAACCACTTCCACGGTTTTTTTCCTTCAATCTGTTGGTGTTCATCATACGCTTTTATCATTTCCATGTAGTGAACAGATTTTGGAAACTGGGTTGCAGTAGCACCCTTCCACATTAGTAGCCTTAACATTCTATCTGGTTTACATTTGCTTGTGAAGTTACTACGAATGTGGCGCATGCAAAATCGATGATATGTTTTCGGCTCCTGAAATTGGGCATCGGAATTTACTACTGCTAGTATACCCTTGTGGCGATCAGAAAGTAAGCATATACCTTCTCGTCCCTTAACAACATAATACCAAACCCGCTTTAAAAAATAATGCCAGGTATCGTAACTTTCTTCCTCTCCGTATCCGAACGCAAGGGGAAAAATACCCTCATTTGCATACATGGCCATTGCAATAAATAACTTTCCATTATACTTGCCCCAAAGATGTGTCGCGTCTACACTAATAATAGGCCAACAATGCACGAAACCTTCAATAGAACCACTAAAGGCCCAAAAATTCTTGTCAAAAACACGAATATTCGCATCAAATTGGTTGCTTCTCAACTCATAGATCGTCCCTACATTGTTGTACTGAATAGATGCTAAGTATCTTGGCATTAATGCATAAGACCCTTTCCAATCGCCAAATAAAGTAGCAATTGCTTTCTGCTTTGCATTCCATGCTTTCCAATAAGAGACCTTGTAGCCATATTGATCCTTCATACAAACAACAATAACGGCAATCTTAAGGGCTGGATCAACCTTCAACATGGGCATTATTTTGTTTGCAATGAAGTTACTGTCCAGATGTTTGTGGCTTAGTTTCAAATGATCAAATCTGCATGTGTGGGGACCCTCATACTTGGTTATTTCAAATTGACCGTGCTTCTTCTTCCTCTTACATGCACGAAGACGCCATTTGCACCCTTTTTCATGTAATTTACACTTAATTGTCCATATATTTATCTTAGATTCATCAACAACATATTCATTAGAATTTTTGATTGCAAATAACTTCACAGCAGTCTTCAAGTCTGCGTTCGTCTCGTAAATTTGTCCTTTACGCAGTTCATGTTCACCCACAAGCTGCTCCTGTATTAACACCTCCTCGTCCACATTCGTAACTTGAAATTGTGTGTAGAAGGGCGGAATATCATTATCATCCTCCCTAATCTCATTCGATTCTTCCTCTTCATCACTTTCGCTATTGCTGAAATTTTCCATAATTTCATATTCGGTGTCTACGTCCTCTCCAATGTCGTATTCTACTTCTAAGTCATAATTTATACCACCTCCGCCCTCAAACGTGGACTCAGGTGGGGGCTGAGATGATTTGTGAGCTTTTTTACTAGTGCCACCAAAGATGAGGTGTTTTGATGGCCGCGAAGTGGAACCGAAGAGAGAAATATGAGGGTCTTCATTGATAGGGTCAGAAAACTCCTGCCGTGGTAATTGATCAATGTACATAGGGGCAGAATGTGTTAATGGTGGTGATATGTATGGTCCGGACAATGGCAAATTTTCTCCAATAGGGTATACATCATAATCCAAATCTACTTTTTCAATATACAAATCAATTACATTAACAATGGGAGCATTGGAAATATTTGTCATTGCAAAGTCCAAACTTCCATCATCTTTAATCTCATGAAGGAAGTAATTCCACGTAGTTGTGGTTACAAAAAAGGGACATCTACAAGTCATCTTAAGCGTGGATGGCGTACGGTCAATATCCATAACATAATAGACTTTCTCGACTAATTCTGAGTAACTACTGCCTTCTTCCAAGACAATGCCAGTTTCATGTGGCTTATCGTATGTCCAACCCTGCTCTCCATTAATTATATTGCCACCCCAATACAGCCGAAGACAATAACGTCTACTTCCCATTATCCACCTTCAACACAATAAGCCAGTTTAGTTTACTTTCAATAAAAATATCTTGAACTAAGGAAATATGAAGTTGTGGGTTTTGGTTTGTAGTTTCTAATGAATGTGTGGGTAGTCATTTCATTATAATCTTAAAAAAAGGAAAAACTTATAAAAAAAACTTAAAAACTTATCTCTGTTATCTCTCTATTCAAACTATAAATTTTCGAGTGTAGTTTTGGCATTAACATTCAAACTCTAAATTTTAATTATAACATAACAACTAAAGAGGAGCATGAGCTAAGGCGGAAATTAAACAAAATATACAGATTAACTTTTTCTCTCTACCATACCTTTTTACTCTATTAATCTATATTCTTAGAAAGTATAAAAAAATTTGAACCCTTAGATGTACTTTTAGGATATCAAATCAAAAAATTCAACATTTTTTTGTCTTTCTTATATTCTACCAATCTACTTCCCCCCCCCCCCCCCCAACACTTTTCTCTCTTATTAATTTTTTAAAAAACATTAACTTTAAATACAAAAACAAAAAATTATTAAAATATTCATATTTAAAATTTATTTATCCATACCTATAAAATAAAATCCATACCTTTTGAAAAAATTAAAAAAACATTAACTTTAAATATAAAAACTAAAATTTATTAAAATTTTCATATTTAAAATTTATTAATCCATACCTATTGTAACCCATTTTTCTCTCTTTAAACATATTTTTTCTTCATATACTTACTTTCAAATCTAATTCTTCCTTTAGTTTAAGAATATAAAAAAGATATTTGTTTTTATTTAATCTTTTACAAACTTAAATAGTTTATTTTATTTTATTTAAAAATATATATATTACTTTTGTAAACCATGGTTACTACTAATGGTGCAATCTATTTATAATTAAAATTTTATAAATTTATAACATCATTGTAACAATAATGGGATGTTAATTTTTGTATATATTGGTGAATGATTATTAACCCATCCCGACCTTAATGAATTACTAAAACGGGTTCAAATTTGTATTTAATACTTAGGGGTCTCTTTATTTGTATTTAATATTTTTTTATTTCACCGTGCCGGATGGCACGGGCAATACCTAGTTTATACATACAATAAGATTTTGAAATTTTTATATTAATACATACAATAGAAATGAGAGAAATAAGAGAAAGCCTTCCCAGTCAACTTCAAAAGTCATAAATAATGCCCATCAATTTTGCCCCCCACCCATCATTTTTGTCCCCCACCCACCTCTACCCACGTGATCCCATTTTCACTCCTTTGTTTTTATCTTCTTTTTTGTTTTTCTTTTAGACTCTTACATTCTCTTTCTCTCTCTCGCATTTTTCTCTTCTATTTCTTCTTTTTTCCCATCCGTTTCTTCCTCTCTTTCACACTCAAGCATATTTCTTGCATTAACCCTTCATCTATTCTCTTTCTATATGCGTGTATATAGGTTTATATATACACATGTTTAGATAATTATAAATCAAAGAAATACAAGATCGAATAAATCGAAAGGTGGGCGTTAGTTCTCTTATATTTTATTTTTGTATGCGTGTATATTATGTATGTATACTAATTAGATCTAAGAAATGTTTTATAAATTTTTTTTCCTTTATTTTGTATGTATATTATAAATATGTTTGTATATATGGATTTGTTGGTTGTGGAATGAAGGTATGGAGCCTTCGCATGTTTCTCATATACACTGATTATTTACAAATAAGCAAAAAAATCAAGGAAAAAATTACTACATCTAATCCTTATAATAGATCTTCAAATTATCCTATAAAATCAAACATTACATAAGAAAAAATCAGTTAATGAGATTACCTTTAGTAGATCGGGCGACGGAGACGGGAAGAAGCTACGGTGGAGTAAACTCGGCGAGGGAGTGCCGTCAACGATGGCTAGAGGAAGCAGCAAAGAAGGGAAAGCAAGAGAGAGAGATAGAGAGCGATGGTCCTTTGCCAAGCGGCGATGGCGACATACGGCGACGGAGGGGAGATAGAGAGAGGGAGATCAGCGGGGATGGAGACCGATGGGTAGGGAGAGAGGTGATAGGGTGCGATTGAACTGGGCGGTGAGCTACGGCGATGGACGGCGAGGAGAGACGGCGAGGTGGAGAAGATTTGGTTAAAGAGGAGGATAGCGACGGTGAAAGGAGGATAGAGAGGTTTGGGTTTTTTTTCCTTGAACACGGATAATCAACGGTGAAGAAAAGGGGAAAAAATTTGGTCAGCTTAAAAACGTGATAGCATCTCACGTTTTTACACATAAAAACGTGAGACCAAATCACGTTTTTATGTGTAAAAACGTGATGCCAAATCACACTTCTATGAGCTGAATTTTTTTTTTGTAAAATAGCCGTTGGAGGTGACGTTTTTACAGTTAAAAACGTGAGAGATTTTCACGTTTTTATGCTCAACTCCATTTTACCAAATAAGCTTAAAACTACCCTAGTTTGCTAAATAAGTTTCAAAAATACCCTATCTTGACCAAAAACTCAGAAAAAAAACATAAAATCTTATTAAATTATTATTTTTTTGCATTAAATTCTCTATTTTCTAAAAGCGGTACTAAACTCCCATAAATTATTAAATATTATCACTTTATCTTTAAAATTACATAAATACTCTTGTACAAAGTTGGGTTTAGTGTCACTTTTAGAAGATAAAGGGGTTTAGTGCCAAAAAGTAATAGTTTGAGGGGGTTTAGTGTTTTTTATCCAACTTTATACAAGGACATTTGTGTAATTTTGGGGGTTAAGTAATAACATCTAATAGTTTAGGGGGGTGTTAATGTCAAAAAGTGATAGTTTGAGGGGTTTTAGTGTTTTTTTACCCTAATTTATTTTTGTATAGGTCTTAATTTCATGCAGCAAAACAAATACATATGTGAATATATATATAGGTATATTTGTATACAATATGATAGTAAATTGGATAAAATTAGTACCCAACTAAACAAAATATTAGAGGAAAAAATGGCTCCCACAAACCAATTTATAATTTTTTTTAATTACACGCAGTAAAACTAGTACATATATGAATATTTATAGGTATATTCGTGTACAATATGGTACTCAATTGAATAACGTTAGTACCCAATTAGAAAAAACATTCAACACAAAAAGGGTAGGCTACTATAAAATGTATGATGCTTTGTTGATCATTTTTTTTGTAGGTTTAATATTTTAGGTTATTGAAAGGTAAATGCGATGCATAATCAAACTTAAACAATTTAATTAATTGAATATAATATGATCAATCACTTGCAAGAACGTAAGAACAATTGCAAATTATAACATGCAAAAATATGATTAGAAAAACAAAATTAAAAGCATTTAATCGAACCATATATGCTTCAAAAACACATAATAACTCATTAAGCCATTTTTAGAAAGATCGTCAAAAGAGTTAATAGAATCATAGAGTAATTGTTGAATATAATGATTTAATTTTCAATCTATCGATTCAAAGTTTAACTCACCTAATTTGTTTGTTGAATGAGTCAAAGAGAAAGTGAAAAGGAAAATACAAATTAAATGCATAATTTCATGTATTTATAAACTACATATAAATACATGGTTTTTTTCGGACCGAACGGACGGAACCGAAATATAGGATTTTTTTCGGGTTTTATAAATACAACGGTCTGGTTCGGTCCGAAAAATCTTGGACCGTTACTATTCGGTCTGGTCTACGGTCCGACTCAAAAAAATTACCCAAAAACGGGACCGGACTGGACCGATATATTTATATTTATATAATTTATTTATTTTAAAATATATATGCTTATTTGTGTAAAAATATACACGAGTTTGTTATATTTTGAGCCTATGTATTTTTATTTGTGTGTAGAAAGCATTGGTCCATTAAAATGGGTTTCACATATATATATATATATATATATACTATGAAAAATGGGCTGAAAAAGTGTGAAAAATGGATGAAAAGCCCAAATCAAATTGGCCCATTTAGAGAAAAGGCTTGAAAATTTTATTTGTCTAATTTATAAACTAGGTCAAAAGAATTAGAGTGTTAAAATGGGTAAATGTAAAGTAACCGCCACTGAGTTAAGACACTTTCATAAATAAAATATTGCAGAGTGTTTGTATAATTATTTAATAGTTTATAGTCATAAACAATCTCACGCATAAATATTTGGAACGGCTCTTCGATATGTAATGAAAATTTTTGTTAGGGTAAGATATAATGGCATTTCATTTTATATTTTTTTTGTAATTTATGTATTTCATAAACCACCTCTACCTTAAATTTGTTATCCTACATGAAATAATTTCTTAGTTGGAATTCAAATTCTTATATTTTTAGTTTTGCTTATTCAAAAAGGACTAATTTTATGTTAATCACTTGTGAATAATAAAAAAAATTTACTTTGTCAAGATATCGCACATTGATTAAGCACCAAAAAAGAGATGGGTACGAAAATAGAGTGCGTATATTAGAATTATTAAATCCAAATTTATTGATCATCCTCAAGAAATTAGTGTATATATAATACCTTTATCTGATTGATCAATATATATTTGAAGAATGAGAGAGTAATTTTAAATTATGTTTTCTAACATTGTGAAAATATCGTTTATTTCTCAACAAATGAGTTTCAATAAATTTGTACTCGCCGGAATTTTATTTGCAAGACACCGGATTTCTATTTTTAAACCCCACGGAAATTTTGTGTGAGAAAGAGAAAGTACAAATACACTTCAAATATTGGCTAACAGCATTTTTTTTTTATCAACAAAAACCAAACAACAGACTACAATCACCTCTCTAACAGACGCCTCACAGATGTGGGGATAATAGAGACCCAATTACATGGGAGAGAGCCATGAATAGCATCCCTAACAATTCGAAGGGTTATGACTTTTTGACCTTTCTTAACATAAAGAAAAATGAACCCAAATTTGGCAACAAAATGACGGATATCACCCATTAACGCCTCAATCCCCCAAGGAAAATCTAAATCCGAAGAAGCTAGAGATATCACTGTTTTTGAATCACCACATATGACCGCACCTGCAAGATTACGACTAGCTCCAACATAGCATGCTTCTTTGACTGCGCGCTAGAACCCGAAACTAAGGCCAAAGAGGTTGTAACTTTCTTAGCCACACACCATCACAAACATTAGGTGATATTTAGTTGATGTTTTGATTTGAGTTTTTAAAATTTGGTGTTTGGTAGAATTGGAAGTATGTCGAAAAGTGAATTTAGTTTTTGTTTGAGTTTTTTTCAACCAACTAGAAAATCTTATAAAAAAATTTCAAAAAATAGTTACAATGGATCTTATTTTATAGATTCAAATATATATATATATATATATTTTATCTAATTTTGATTTTTGAATTTAAATTTATAGTGTTTTAAAAGTTTTTTTTTAAAGATAAAAAATAAAGTGAAATAAATTTTAGGAAGTTTAAAAGTAAAATTAATTTTAAATTATGTTTTTAAAATTTAAAAAATAGTTGCCCACCAATCAAGCCCTAAGAGATTTGTCAAACATGAAAAAGTAACTTGAAGGACCCGAGTTAACCAATCTCATTTAACTGCCCACTTGACCCAACATAAATTTTAGCCCATATTTTGAGTGGGTCAAATTTTTTTTTAGCCCAGTCCAACTTTACAGACCTGAGAGTAACTACTCAAAATGACCTTTTCATTATTCATTTAATAAATTGTTAAATTTAACTACGTAACCATTTTCAATAACTATTTTTTCTCAACAATTAGATTTGTGGGTACATTATATTGATTGGCCACAAATTTATCAATTTGAATTTTGTTTCAAAAAAAAAAAGGAACTATTATTTAAGTTTGAAAAAATTCTCTTTTAACTAATAGAATTGGTGGGCTCCATATTTTAGTTATTGAAGAAGGTTGTTAATTTTGATTATAAATAGAGTAGATTTAGTTATTAGTTAAAAAGTTACTAAAATTTGATTATGTCATTAGAGTAATATTTTTTAGCTAATATTATTAAATTTGATTATAATTTTTATTTTAATTATATCATTAAAAATACTTCAACATACTAAAAATAGAATGTTGATGATGTCATCATTCAAAGTTAGAAACACATGAGGAATCCAACTGATGTTGGGTTTTGGTATTGGGGTGTTCTATATTGTTACACTCTCTCTTTATAAACATATATATATATAGAGAGAGAGAGATTAAGATTAATATTAATATTAAGAAGATCATCAATATCATCATCATCGTATACAAACGAAAGGAGGAAGGCATTCTTATCATCGTATAGAGCTTTTGTTCATCGACCAAAACTTTGATTGCTTACTTCAATTTGGAAGAGAAAGAAGGTATTTTTTATGTTCGTTTTTGTGCAATTTTACCCTATCTGCAACTGAATTAAGCTTTATAGGGTTTGTTTTAATCCCTTATTACATAAGAGAAATCGAAATTCAGATTTCCCTATTCTTCTACTTCCCGCGCCTCTGAATCCGAATATTTGTAATTTTTGGTACGTACTAATGCCATATATCCATGATACTTTAATTAATACATAGGGGAGGGGAAAACACACTCCCGGTTCAACATATTCGATCACATAAACAAACAAGCAGCCGGTGAAATTTGAAAATATTTTTCTTTATAACCATGGGTATGGGGTCTCGCGCCCACTAATCCCATGAGGCTTGGTTGTTTGACTGGGAGACGTCCCAGTCGCCCAAGAATCAGACCCGAGACCGTGCACCTGCCTAATGAAATTTGAAAATATTATTAGAGAACAAACCATACAATCACCGATAAAAAAACAAAACCTACGAAAACAATCTATCTATACAAGTATAATGTGGTCATTCAAGCCCTACTCTTTACACAAAAACCAATTTTCCAGGTTCCTTCTAGCCCTCCATTGCCATGTAGCATCCTTCATATTTTCAGCAATCCTCACAAACACATATTCCCAGGTGTGTCTTTCCGCTTTAAGTTAAATGTTGTAGCATTCCTTTCATATGGGGCCATGTGAAGTACACAGCTGCAGCCCAAGCTACTAAGCATCTCAATCTGGCTCCAAAACTGGACTCTCTACCATTCGTTACGGCACCCCTCACCTCCTCTTCCCATTCCATACCATACCATACAATTCCCTTTATTAATTTCTTTCCATTGAGAACTTGCATTGGAAAAACAAATGGTTAGTATCTTCACTATCATCATTGATGCACCCCCATCATATATTCTAAGCTTATCTTTAGGCAGAAGCTTCCCCCTACAAACCATCCGTAGGATGAATGCTTGTCTAGGTACATTACCATTAAACCACACCACTTTCCACCAATCAACCACTTCCCTATGTTCTTTCATAGCCTCTTTAGCTTAAGGACAAGTATATTGCCCTTAATTATGCAACGTCCAAAAGACCTCATCCTCTCCACCCTCAATACTAGGAAAAATCTGCATAATTCTCTGCAGAATAGCAGAAACAGCAGTTGGAGAAAACCACCTACCATTTCTAATGAAATCACTGGCCTTAGCTTGGATGTTACTGCCTGCATCATAGATAATTCGAGTACCAAAACTTCTCATCCACGGCCCAAGAGTATGCCAGTTATCAGTCCCCAGGAACACATTCTTACCATTTTAATAATAATGTTATTTTAACTATTTCGATAAATTATCAGCTTTAATAACAAAGCTATTCTAACTAGTTCTTATTGTTATCGCCTAAGAAGCACATACACGGATACGGATACATTGTAACCGATTTTTTTGGAAAAATATGATACAAATACGTTTGGGGATTCATTCAAACAATTATAATAATACAAGCAAAAGTAAATTGTTGTCATGTTTTTACCTAAAAAAAATATGACAAAATAAATAAATATGACAGCAATACTATTGCTAGTATTATTATAATCGTTATTTTGTAGGTATCCCTATTGCAAGCCTCTTAGCTGTTTCATGAAAAAAAATACTTGTGAGAAATATTTTGATATTTGGGACACGTTTTCTTTTGTAGGATCCCATGATATTATTTCCTTCTTGTTAAGCATAAAACTATTATAATGCCTTGTTATGAAAGTTCTATAATATCTTATGTTGGCCTCCCCTATAATTAAAAGGGCTTATTGACCCCTCAATTTCAAGTTTAAAATTAGAAATTAACCTCCAAGCGTATATCATTAACGTATCCCCACGTTTTGGAATTTCAAAGATTAAAGAAAACTCCACATACTCTTAAATGCGTATCCAACATGTACCGGATACGGATTCACGGCCCTGTAATAAGTATCCGTGATTTGTAGGTTATCGCCATTAATTTTCATACTCTTCTTGGTTAACATTGTTTTGCTAAATCCTGTTTGTTTTCTTCTGCAGCAGGTTATAATAATAACAACTTATTTAAACGACTACGCAGACCAAGTTCTATGGAGAATAGCTTATGCGGCGCAATCTCTAAATTACAGAAGGTGACTATTTACCCTCAACTTCCATTCGCATTTATTAATTATTTTGTTGCTCCACTTGTTTATTGACATATTTTTATGTTCTTAATTCTGAGCCAACACTTATATATCTCCTCTCTATCTGCATTGGATCACCAGTGTTGCAGTGGCAGAAATCTTTTTTCCGCAGATCGTATAAGCCAATTGCCAGATGAAATTCTTGGGATCATTCTGTCCCATCTGACAGTGAAAGAAGCAGTGCGTACTGACATTCTTTCTCGTAGATGGAGAAATTTATGGACATTCACCACTGGCAGCTTGGACTTTGATGGTTCGGGTGGATTATGGCTGATTAAGGTTTGTGAGGACGATGAGTTCTTGGAACCAGAAAGGGCCGACTATGTAAGCTGGGTAAATCAGATCTTGCATTTACACCAGGGTGCCACCATCAATACATTCAAACTTCATTTTGATCTGGATTTAAGTTATAGATCCGACGTTGACAGTTGGATTAAATTTGCCATACAAAAGAAAGTGCAGAGGCTTGAGGTGAACTTGGAGCGAGTGTTTGTAACTTGTAAGAACTGCTACCTGTTTCCGTCACAATATCTTGACAACTCAAAACTCAGTGGCTTAGTATCCCTGAATCTGAACTTTGTTGACGTGACTGAAGAAGTTGTTGAGTACTTCCTTTCCAACTGTCCCTTTCTTGAAGTTCTGCGTATTACCAGCTCGCCAAGCCTGTTGAGTGCGAAAGTTATTGCTACATCTCAAAGGCTCAAGTGTTTAGAGATACTCCACTGCCACCATATGAAGTATTTGGAAATTTCTGCGTTAAATCTTACATCATTGACATTCTCTGGAGAAATGGACGCAACACTTTGTTTTAAGAATGTCCCAAATCTTGCTTCGTTATCATTGGGAGGATTTTACTGTGGATACATATACGAGAACTTCCGCCGCCTTTCTATTTCTTTCTCTCAGATAGAGAAGCTTCGGTTGGACTTATCTACAGAGGTAAGTGACTCATTCTGGCCTTCTTCATTTTTCTTTCTTTTTTTCGTTTTTTTTAAATAAAGATTTTACTTAATGATCAAAATTCGTGATCCTTTCTTCTCTTTTATTGCCTTGCTTTCTTCAGATGTTTGTCAATTTCCGTGAGTTTCCGGAATTAAAGAATGTCAAGGAATTGGTGTTGATAGTGGTGGTAAGAAGTGATCAGCACACTCTCCTTTCCTGCACTTCCCTGTTAAAGGCATGCCCGTTGCTGTATAGATTTTCAATTCGGGTAAGCCACTCTTTCTGTTGTACCGCTTGCAAAGTTTGACTTCTGGTTTAGTACATTATAATGTTCTTTTGCACTAACTCTCAATCTTGATACTCTTCTAAATTTTTACCAGATACATCATAATGTGCATTTAGTCGTGCATTACATGCACTACTACTACGACATTTGAAACTAAGGCAACAATTTTTTTTTGTCTTATTTTTTTTTGGGGGGGCAGTTCAAGTGGTTGAGGGAACCTGAAGCACGGGAGGCAGAGAAGAGAAAAGGTCCACTGCTTAAAAGTTTAAAGGAGGTGGAATTGCTTCATTTTCGTGGAAGTACAACTGATGTTGAGATAGCTACATTCTTGTTCTCAAATGCTCCATCCCTCGAGAAGATCGGTGTGGAAACCCGTAATCCTTATTGGGTGGGAACCCCAAGGGAGGCATGGGGCGAGGAGAATGTGACCGGAAAAGAGTGTGCAAGGCAGCTGGTTGCACAACTATCACCTGGGGCCAAGTTACAAGTGCTCTGAGGTACGGAGCTTTGGTATAATATGGACCTGGGGAGCTTTTACCCTGCTATGCATCTTGAGAGTGACGCCACTCGGAGCTTCACCATTGGCCTTGGACGGATGGACCGACTGACTGGCTTCAAAATGTTTGGCTACGGCATGCATATTATTCTCATTATGATGGTGTTTTGGGATAACTCTCCTCTGTGCTGCCGTTCTGTTAATGTGACATATTCTCGTTTGGTTTAGTGCTAACTAGATAACTTTACACATGCGATATGCGCGCGATTCACTTGTAGTGATTAAGCACAAGTTTAAATACTAACACCTACGACTAGACGTCCATGATAAGTGATGTATATAATTTGAACTCCCCCATTCGAAGGAAAGAGTAAATTGGGAAGAGTTCTTTATACGTAATATGCCACGAAATCATAATCCATTCTTTTTTCATTTCCTAGTAGCATTCATTCGGATATATCATCTAGTTCCTTCTATCTTGTGGCATATTTTTGGGACCCAAGATTGGGTAGTTGGCCGGTCCAAAAGGTTTTAAAAACAATTTGGGCCCAAGACAAATTTGTAAATCTGGCAAAATTGGACACGGCACGATAATACGAAAAGATCCAACACGAAATTATCAGTTAATGGTAGATTCTTATTAGATTTGGGTCGTTATTGGGTGGACTCGATAAGGCACCACAAATTAACGAATGGGTTGACACCAACTCGTTTGACCCTTTAGTCACCTGCTAATATTTCGGCTCATTTTGTGTCGGGTCCACGTGATAAACCGATAACCCAATAACCCGTTAATAGGATATATGTGTAAATGTAAAGTAACTGCTACTAACTTGAGACACTTTCATAAATAAAATAATATTGCAGAGTGTGTGTATAATTATTTGATAGTTTATAGTCATAAACAATCTCACGCATAAATATTTGGAACGGCTCTTCCATATGAAATGAAATTTTTTTTGTTAGGGTAAGATATAATGGCATTTCATTTTTATAACTTTTTGAATTTATGTATTTCATAAACTACCTCCACCTTAAATTTTTTATCCTACATGAAATAATTTCTTAATTGGAATTCAAATTCTTATATTTTTAGTTTCGCTTATTCAAAAAGGACTAATTTTATGTTAATCACTTGTAAATAATAAAAAAAATTACTTTGTCAAAATATCACACATTGATTAAGCACTAAAAATGAGATGGGTACGAAAATAGAGTGTGTATTAGAATTATTAAGTCCAAATTTATTGATCATCCTCAAGTAATTAGTGTATAATACTTTTAACAAATTGACTATGATATATTTAAAGAATGAGAGAGTAATTTTAAATCATTTTTTCTAACATAGTAATCAATTAAGTGAAAATATCATAATAGTCCTCAATTAATGAGTTCCAATAAATTTGTACTCGCCGGAATTTTATTTGCGGGTCACTGGACTTCTATGTTTAAATCTCGCCGGAATGTTGTGTGAGATAGAGAGTACAATTACACATTTACACTTCAAATATTGGCCAATAGCTTTAATGAAGGGGATAAAATGAGGAATTTACCAAGACAATTAAAGGGCAAAGTTGGAAAACTAAATTAAGTTTATGCCTGTTTAGTAAATAATGGGTTTTTATGCCCTTTTGATAATTTTTAGAGCAAAGTACGTTTTTCTGTAATTAATTTCCTGCAACTGCTTTGCCAGTAATTAAATTGATTCCTTATGCTCTGCCGGTAATTTCCTCTATATTTTATTGCTTTCTTCTTAAATTAGAGTATTTTTAAATATATATATATGTAATAATTTTTTTGCTCAATTCCCCCAATGAAGTACATAAGTATGGGAGAGGAATTAGGGTTCTCCAAGTGTTTAAAGTACATTAAAAGTTGTAAAAATGCAACAGTTTGAGTCTCCTCGCCCACATTTTCCTCCCACCTGAACACTTATTCTTACCAGTTGCTTGTACTAAAAAAAAAAAGAACAAGAAGCAATTACGAGGAGAAAGCGGCATTTACAATAGACTAACAATTTTTTTTATGCAAACTCTCGATTAAATTAGCAAGTTTTGTTAAATATGTCAATTTATTTACGTAAAAAACTATAACTAGTACGTATGCAAAACTTGTTTTCGTGGAAAGAGATTCCTGTGCAAATGAAATGTTTGGTGTCAATTTGGTTCATATAAAAATGATATATGAAACCAACTGCACTGCACTTCTTTTTGAAAGGCACCATAAAGTAGTTTACAGTCATTTTTAACACTAACTAAACATATTAATGTCTCCTGTAATATTTACATGAAATCAAATGCATCACCAGTTAAAAATTGGGAGGAAAGGAAAAAAATAGTGAACAAACTACTCAAGAAGTTATAGCTTTTGATTGTCACTAGCAATTATACAATTAACCTCTGATAGTCTGCTGACCTCATGCCTACTAATGATGAGGAAGGTGCTTTTGTTCTCCAGTAATTCTACGTGCACGGACATGAAATTCTCGCATAAAAAACTGACATATCAATGTGTCAATCACTTATTGGTTAGAATAGAATGTGATATGGTTCTCTTAACTAATAACTGACATATCAATGTGTCAATCGCTTATTGGTTAGAATAGAATGTGATATGGTTCTCTTAACCAATACATGGTGGCCGCATTAGATATGTTAGATTTTATGGCAGTTTTTTATATCCATCTAAAATTATTTTTTATTCTCTAATTAGGAATTTAGGCATAGATTTTCCTTTTTTGGTAAGATTTTTGATTATTTAGGCACAAGAATCTCTTTTCATATGTTGTCTATTTGTCCTTACAAAATTTGGCTCTCACATCTTTATAACTAAACCTACTTTAGACAATTATTGTTGCCCTACTTACTTTGTATAGTTACAAGTTTTATTTTATACAGAAAGTCATGAAGACACTTTCTTTGTCTCAATGTCACTCGAATTCAATGTACATTTTGGTAACTTGAGAAAGGAAAAAAAAGGAGAAAACATGGTGGTTCATAAATTGGGAATATACATGGAAAACATATTTAAGCCATATTTTTTAAATGGCATTGTTATGTTCTTTAACAATTATTCATGTATAGATATATTTATAATTAATATTTTTTTTTGTAATAACAATAAGATGCCTTCTTGAAGGGAAGTAATTTAGTAGTTGGTGTTGTTATCTTTTAGAATTTGCAAAAGGCATAATTTATTAATATAAAAAAAATGAAGGAGCAGATTAAAAATTATTACTGATCACGTATATATATATATGTAATACTCATAAAGAACATATAAGAATAGATAATTTATATATATATATATTTATGCATATATATATAACTATACTCACACACATATATATATATATATATTTATATTTATGCTATATATAAAAGTACGAATAACTAAAGTGTTTTTTCCTTTTTTTAGAAAAACAAATATGCCCCTTGATTTTAAGCATGCGATTTTAAGATTTACATTAAATAAAAAAGTATATATCCCCTTGATTTTAGCACAAGATTTTAAAATTTACATTAAATAAAAAGTATAACTCCATATATTTTTATATTAGTATAAGTATTTAAGATAAATTTAAACTCTACTTTATTTGGTTAAAATAGTTAAATAAATATTTTAAAATTTACATTAAATTAAATAAATAAAAAAGTATAAACAAATATTTTAAGTTTTACATTAAATAAAACTTTGTTAAACACTAAAACCACGTGCAAAAAAACTAGTATATTTATAAGCATGGAGAAAATGTATATATGAAGAATGGAAGACTGAATTTTAAATCTACGTTATGTATACATTTTTGGATATTCAATACGATGAAGAATGAATACTACCCACAGCTACCTCTGACTAACTCCCCACTGCACTGCTGGCCACCTCCCCACCGCTACCTCCGGCTATCTCCCCACTGCACTGCTGGCCACCTCCCCACCACTAGACTTGACAAAATTAAACATTACACAACATGAATTGACACAAAATTATAAGTTAATGGGTGACCTTTAACGAATTCAATGGTTATCGCATTCACCCGTTTTAGACATGAAATAATAACGAATCGATTATGGGTTGACCCTTACTGAATTCGGTGACCCATTAAACCTGTTAAACTTTTGAAGTATTTAAATATAAGTAAAAATTTGTTAGATATTTAATAAAAATTTATAATTTATAAATATTTATCCCTAATTTTTTATTTTTTTTGTAATTTTAGTTCTTTATAGATCTTGTTTCTAGTACAAATTTCTTTAGAATTTTTTTTTTCTAAAGTTTATTTTCTTAACTGGTAGAAACGGGCCCTGCCGGGTCACTCAATGACGTTACGAATCTATACGGATTCTCAAAATATCATCCAATAGCTTATCAAGATCGTATTTGAATAGAGACAAAATTTATGCACGTTCGTTAAAACTTGACACGAAACTAACTCGAACCGACCCATTATCAGGTCTAACCACCTCCTCCTCCACCTGACTCATCCCACCAACATAACAACCCTCTTTCTCATTCCCACAAACATCAAACCCCCTCTCTCACTCTACATATCCACTTTCTCTCTCATCTCATCACCCTTCCCACACACCATTCATGATTTGAATTTAGTGATTTTAGATTCGATTTGGGATTAATCTTTGTATTGATCTAGGTTTACTCATTATTTTGGTAATAATGATATACAATCTTGATTTATGTGTGTGTATATATTACGTATAAGATGTTTAATAATGTTAAATTGGGATTTTTTTTAAATCGAATTTTTTGATCCATATTATTAATAAAAAAAGTTTTAAACTAATGCCGAAAAAAATTAAACCTGTTTTCTCTTGAACCAGCTTAAAAATATCTAAATTGAATTTGTTAATTAAAATGATAAAAATACCCTTGTTTCCGTCAAACTTCACGGGAAAATTGGATGAAATGGTCAAAGTGAGAATTAGATAATAGCTTTAACGCGTAAGTGAAGCGTTTTTAATTTAAGAGCTAAATTTACTCTTCTATTTTTAATGACATTGATTGATTTCACTGTTTGAATTTTAAAATATATCAAAGACGTTTGAGTCCATTTGTTGAATTTCCTTGAGTGTACGTAGTTAACAAGCTAGACATTCTATTTAAATTTACATGTACTCAACAATAACTTTATTTAAATTTCATAATTCATTAATGTAACTGTTGAATTAGTGAAATATAATATCTTAAAAATGCATGCAAAAATATAAAATAATCAGAGATACATAAGTCCCTTATTATAATTATGTCATATATTAAATTATGAATCTTAAAAAAGTCAAGCAAAAGTAAGTATAGTAATTATATGATTACAAATATCAGATTGATTTGAAACTTTGAATACTTGATAAATACAATCAAAATAGCTTATCAAACGGTGGAATTAATAAATTATGAATCAGATAAAACATTATAAATATGTGTAATTTTTTTTAATCTGACACACTAATACAACTTAAAACTTTCCCGTAGATCGATATCTAAAAAGAACTTCAATCCTTCACTCTCAATCTTAGATTCAAACATGCGAACCAACTCTTATATTAGAGTCAATTATACATACGTCGCACGTAATTAGGGGTGACCAAATATAAGTTTTTTCTACTACTTTTCTACAATTTAGTTTGAATTGGTTCTTAAAAAAAAATACAATTTTCATGCCTTTTGCATTAACTAGCCTGGTAACTTTTGCTTTGAATTAAAATTCTTTGACTTTTTTCTCCATTAAAATTCTAATAAAGCTTTATTTGAATTTACGAATATTTTTTTTTACCTAAAGTCAAATACTTTTTTCTCGATATGTGATGCATCGTTGTATATACTAACAAACATTCATACATTACGTTTGTTTTGAAAAACCTCGCGGTTTTTCTTTCGGCAACGCAAGAAAACAAAAAACAAGAAAAATGAGCATAACTATAGGAATTAAAAGTGTCGTGGTTGCCTCAACTGCAGAAGATCAATTTGAAGTGAGGCTTTATTTGAATTTACTTGTGAATATTTTTTTTTACATACTTTGACATTTTAAAAATTTGTGTATTCAACTTGGTTTTTAATTGAAGCATTAGTTTAATTAACAAATAATATTTTGTTAGTATATAATTAATGCTTAAATTATGGAGGATTAATATTTATTTTGTCTTTTTTAGAAAATTATAATAAAAAGCGATATCAAAAAGAAGTAAAGAAGAAAGAATATTCCAATTCAATATTCTCTCCTAATGAATATAACTCCATTCTCTCTCTTAATTAGAATCTAATTGATCTCGTATTTTCTCTATAGCATAATATTTCTTACAAACATCTCTAGAGAGAGAAAATCCAGCGAAGTATTGAAGGAGAAGAAGTGGACCAGTAAAATCACAAACAGGGACGCTTTCTACTTTCTAATTTTTTATAGTTTGTATTTAAGTACTTTAGTTTTAATTTTTTGAATTATTATTTTATTTTTTGTTCTTTATTTAATATGCTTGGCTAAACTCTCTCCCAAAGGAAAGGGATCAAAACTTAATGTAATTGATTTTTAATTATTCTCGAATTAAAATAGATTTTAAATTACCATTATTATAACGGTTTTCTTTCTTTAGTTGTTTTTAAAATAAAGGAAGGATCCGGATCACCAACGCCTATTTTTATTTACATTAGTTTTAAAGAAAGAATGATGGTGATTTTGAATTTGTTTATATAGTAGGGATGAAGTTAAAAATATAATTAAACTTTTTTGTTTAACAAGCTATTATTGATTATTTCATTAGTTTCTAGTTTGATAATTTCAAAATCAATAAAAACTGTTTTAATTTTATTCCTAAAATATTGATTTAGACAAACTCTCCTACATTTAAGGAATTACTTGGATTTGGATTGACCCCTACTTAAAACTAATTTAATTGTTTTACATAAAGTAGGGTTTTTATTGCATAACTATAGTCATTAATAAAGTTTATTTAATTACTTGTAAATAATATTTATTAATTGTATGCAAAGTGTCGTGGTTTCCTCGATCACCAAATGCAGAAGACTTCCACAATTTGAAGTGAGACCTCTTGCATTATTCCCTCTTATGATTGACTCTAGTCTCTATCCGTGACCACTTCTCCTGATAAGTATAATTAAATTTGCATGGCCATGCACAAAAATGTCATTTGTTTTAGATTAATTATACTTAGAGATCAAGATAATAAATACAAGAAAACTTGCCTTCGTGTCGAATCACAATTTAAGGTTGTGTTGTTTTGACAATTATACTTTGGGTAATAGTAATGTTTTACTAAAGACCGCTTACTATTTCGTATAATAAAACGGGTTTTTATTAATGCCAAAGGTATAAACCTACATGCACACCAAAACGAATTGGATCAAAAGAATTAAAAAAATTGGACTTGGCCTAATTCGTTTTGTTGCTTAGGGTTTCTACTAGGGTTCCCCTTTAAAAAGGACATTGTTCCTCTTTTTGAGAGAAAAAGGCAGAGCACGATTAGTGTGAGAACCCTAAAGGCACTAGTAAAAAATAGGTGGTGATATATATATATTCGAATCCACAAGGTATGTTTTCTATCGATTTTTATTGAACTGTAAACCTAGAGTTTAATGATTAGTGCATAAATTAGTGTATGTGATTGATTACTGTTTCACTCTCATATATTTTTCATTCAGTCCTCAAGAATCGAATAAGGTGATTCTTATTCGGTTCTTGAGGATTGGGTATAAGTTTGACAATATTTTAATTGACCTTTAAGCACCTAATATATAAGTTTATATTTAGTGCTCAAATTAAAACTAAATAAAAGTGAGAGCGAAATCAAGTATTTTGTGGAGAAAATATTACCCCCAAAGAAAAAATCAAAAAAAAAATAGAACAAACGAGAAACAATTTATGCAAACGTACTCTTGCAATTGAAGGGTTGCCACAAAAAAAAAGGTATTAAGACCCCATCAAGGGACCACACTTAGACAGATCCCTGCACACATTGACAACAACTACTCAATCAGTGCATACAATTGCATTAGTTTCAAGATTTTATTGCTTTTCTTTTTCTTTCTTTTTTTCAAATTAGTGTATTTAAAAAAAATTAAATAAATTTTTGCTCAATTTCCCCAACGAAGTATAGAAGTACGAGGAGAAAGATTAGGGCTGTCACTTAGAATATATTAAAAGTTGTGAAAATGCAACGGTTTGAGTCTGTCCGCTTACGTCTCCCTCTCACCTAAACATTTATCCTTACCCATTATTTGTATTAAGATGGTTCTTATTCGCTTTTATGAAAATTGTCAATTAGATTAGAAAGTTTTGTTAAATATCTCACTTATAGCGTACAAAACTATTACTAGTAGAACTTGTTTTCGTGGAAAAATATTCATATGCAAATTAAATGTTTAGTGTCTATTTGGCTGATATAAAAATGATGAAATCAACAATATTGTACTTCTTCATTTTGAAAAACGCTATGAAGTTTGGTGCCTTATCAATACTAGTAATATTAGCAGTTCGACGCCCTTTGGGCATATTGTAGATGATATTAGGCAGGCGTCGTTGGTTCTCAGGCCTTGTAATTGGTCTTTTGTGTGTCGGGACGGCAATGGAGTCGTCCACTGTCTTGCTAGACAAGCCAGGTTTGTGCTAGGCTCCGAGTGTTGGATGGAGAAGGCTCCTGATTTATTGTTGCCTTCCTTCCAAAAAGATTATGGTTCTTAACTACTGCTTATTTTTCCTTACAAAAAACGCTATGAAGTAACTTACACTAATGCCATTTATAACACTAACAAAACACATTAATCCCTCCCATAATATTTTCATGAAATCAAATGCATCACCATTAAAAAATTGGGTGGAAAGGAAAAAAACTAGTGACATATATATATATATATATAGAGGAGATTTGGTGCAAATTATTTTAGGGACGAATTTTTTTCGCTGAAATACATCTCCCAATATTTTAACCTAAAAATTTTGATGAAAAAAAAGATGGTGCTTTAGTCCTCTAATTAGGAATTTAGGTAAGATTTTTAATAATCTTGACACAAAAATCTCTTTTTTGAACAACTACTCAAGAAGATATCGCTAACAACAATAGAATTAACCTCTGATCTCATGACTACTAATGATGAGTTCGTGCCTTTGTTCTCTAATTAGGAATTTAGGTAAAGATTTTCCTTTTTTTGGTAAGATTTTTGTTGATTTAATTAGGCACAAGAATATCTTTTCCTATGTTGTCGATATATCTTTACAAAAGTTGGCTCTCACATCTTTATAACTAAAATGGACCCAACTTTAGATAGTTGTTGTTGCCCCACTTATTTTATACAGTTAGAAGTATTTATTTTCTTTCATTCTCTCTAAATATATATGTTTGTCCTTGTTGACTCATAGCGAAATACTCTTTTGCTCCTATATTAAAATGTCCAATTCAATGTTTTTGTCGTCTTTAAAATTTTGTTACAAAAGGAGAATAGTTGAGGGTTGTTATTATTTGTGCATTAACTAATTTAAAAAAAACGTGTAAATCCTCGTATGAGGAGGGTCAATATATAAATCTAGACTGAAGAAATTGAGAAGCTTATTTTTACATTTTTTGTAAAAATACACTAATGTAATCTAATAATAACGAACAAAAAACTTAATTGATGTCGCAAGAGAAGGTACATTGATTATTTTTTTATGAAGTTAGACTAATAGTTTAACACATTTCAAAAAGAAAAAAAAAATAGTAAACTCGACATCAAATTATGGAGTTCCAATTTTGACCATACGGTCATTTTTGAAAATATTTTGCTTTTAAAATTTTCCTTAATACCCATTTGATGTATATACATGTCCTACAAAACAAAGGGTAGTATGGTAATTAGAATATGCCAACTTATAATCTCAGAACTATCTTTTGCATGTGCTGATCCAGTTCTCTAAGGCTCTGTTTTGATATTCTCTTGATTTTTAAGTTTTTCCATGAATAAATTTTCTTTGCTTAGTGGTCAGTAAAAATTTTTTCACCAAAAATATTGAATGATGGAAAATATCTACTCATAAAATGAGCAACATCTCGCACCTTATTTTTTATCTTTTCACATAAACTAATTAACTAAATTTATTTTCCTTTTCCGTCTTTGTGTTTATAATTCATTTCCTTTTTTTTGTTCCGAAGTGTTACAATTCACTAGGATATTGTAATTAGATAGTTCACATGCATCGAGTGTGCAGGAGCAGGGACATGTTAAGAGGGTCAACCTTGATTTTTGAAAAATTTTACTATATCTAAAGTAATATTTGAAAAAAAAATTAACAATTAAGGAGCCTACGTAAAAAACTTCATACTTCAAGATGCGAAACTTTTATACTTCAGTAGCCCATTTGAAAATTAAAAATCTAATTAGACCCTATACCCATTTGAACTCCTTTCTATATATATGGGGTCTTATATGAAAATTTTAATTCTTCATAGTACCTATGTGAAAATATATACATACACACAAATAGAGTTTACATTAGTTACCTAAATTGAGGAAGACAAAGATCAATGATGCGGAGGAATGGATGATGGAGATTTGAAGTGTGTTTGTTTTGAAGAATGATGGAGAGAGAGAGAGAGAGAGGTGAAAATAGCTTTTGGGCCACCGGAGTTGTTTTTTTATCACATAAATGACATTGCCCTTAGAAATAAATTTTGGACACAAAATTATTAATATATCAAAATATAAAAAATGACAAAATCTAGACCCATTCTTCCTTTTCTCTGACCCTTTGTTTCAACAAAATACCCAGATCCTCCATCTTCCTTTTCTTTTTCGACTTTTTCTCCCACGGCAACGCCACCACCATGCCCATGCACTGCGATGAACATATTCAAAGGTCCCGGCATCTCTAACGCACCGATGGAGGTTTTCTTTGTCACTTAAACATAATAACAATTTAGAATTTTTAGATAAGTTATATATATACACGTTAAATTTGTAATCTTTTGAAAAATTAACTAAAAAAATATTTTTTATTCAAATATATGCGCAACTTTTATGATATATGTATCTATGTCGATTTTTGTTGAAAAAAGTGTTGGTTTGTATACGTATACTGTGTTTTAGATTTATTTAAAGGACTATTACTTTATGTTTGTGTTAAAATGTTATAGCTGTAACCTTAAATTTTAACCGCCTTAATTGAAATCTTGGTTCTGCCACTGAAGTATTGAATTTTGGTATAGTAGAAAGTCAATAGAAGCGCTACTTGTGGGGATGGTTATCATGTGAAATTATTGAATTTTCCAATAATAAAGTGACAAAATTATATGTTTGATTCTATCATTATTTTTAATATGAATGATTAATAATAAATAAAAGAAAAACGTCCGTTTAGTTATTTAGCATTTACACAAATTACTAAATATTTGACTACAAATCCGAGACACTTTCTTAGGCAAAACTAGTAACATGCCCCCGAACCATTGCTGGCTTATGAAAAAATATTTTTAATTTTTATATTCAACTTATATAAATGATGCATGCGTATAAAAAAACTAATATATAACAAATGTTGTCACACGTATACTATACATAAGTACAAAAAATTCTTGATACTGACTTGTCTTTTGCAACATTTTTTCATTATTAAAATTATCTTTCTAATATTTTAGCGACGTTCTGTTCCATAAATATAATCTACATTTGTAATTGAATTGGTTGGCAGTATTGTATGTGATACTTAATCAACGTTAAAAAATTGAACGTAAATTGATGATATGCATTGATGGTTAATTCTTAAGTAAGTAGGTGACAAAAGAGCACGCAAGCAAAGCAAAATATCTTGGGATAATTTTTTTATTATTAGAAATCGTCGAACAATCAACGGTAAAATGTAATCAATGAGACATTTTTTTTCCGGCCAAATTCCGTGGAATAGGTGCCATTTCATAGAAAGATAATATTGATTAATTTGCTAAATATCTTGAGTTTGAAAATAAAAATAAAAAGGTCAAATTGACTCAGGTCAATTCTAGTATTTCATCATTTATTTTTGTTCTTCTTATGCGGCCCAACTGCAATGGTGGTATAAACTGCGAAAGATGATTAATTGAAGTGCACAAAAATTAGTCGAAAATTTGCCAAGTACAAAAAAAATATTGAAATCTCAAAAAAGTGACAACCACCTTTTTTGGTATAAATGAAATCAAACAAACAGAAACAACAAGAAAACTAAACTCCTTATAAAGACCACACCAGCAGCATCAGTAGACAGCAAGATGAACAATTCTACAAAAGGTTCCTCAAAAACCTTCAACATTTCCTCCTGATCTTCCCCTAAATTAGCCAAAAAGTGCGCACAAAAGTTTTCATCATTAAAAGTGTGCGGCATAGAACCAACTTGGACTAGCCAAGTTGCCCAACGTGCCTCTCAATTAGTGAGAGGTCACAGGTTTCAATTCTGCCATAGTTATTTTTGGAATAATTTGACTGTGGAATTTTATAAAAACGATTATGTTGCCATATAACCCCACTTAATTGATTAATGACTATTTCCTCACTTTCATAGAAGCCGTTTGGACGTGTCTACCATCCATGACAACATAGAAACAAGGATGATTTTGTTCTTGTTCTTGCAAAATTAATTTAGTAGATCAATGACCGTGACATTATTATTTTTTCCTTATGCACAAAAATCTAGAATATATTATTGTTCTAGCATATATAGACGGTGGATATGGGTGTTGGGACTACGACGATGTGGCACTTGAGCTATGTGAAAATATTGGACACATATGTTGTTAGCACATTTCCGTGAGGTAGAATAACTGACATTAGAGTATTTAATTAGCGATGATTAAATATTGTTACACATCGATAAGTTTGATCATAAACAATTCAAAGATTAATAGTAATCACAAAGTATCTGTTTGATAACCATGTAGGAATATAAAATAAAAATAATTATTTTTTGTGAGAACTTAGAAATTAAGTTGAGTCGTGTGATGAGATATATTTTTAGTTTATGACTTTTTCAAAAGAAAATTTTTCTTTGGTGATTGAGAATGAAAATGTTTTCAAAAAAAAAAATAATGAAAGATAGAGAACATTTACTCGTAAAAATGATCATGAGATAAAGAGAATCTTATCACATTTTTCAACTTTTTTTTATATCGTATACAAATCAAATGTTTTTCTTATAATTTTTCATATTATTATTATCAAATGAAGCTTATAATAATGAGATGTATTTTTTTACCAGAATTGTCGATTATATATACGCCACCATATTCTACAATTTTAGGATTTAAGAAATTTTTTGTTTTAGTAATAAATTGAGTTTAGAAAATCCAAATCGACTTAATTCCTGGTTAGCCGCCGCACCCCCCCTGGGGCCCCCAGGGGGGGTATATGTGGATTAGAAATTTCATAAACAACAGAGCCAACTTACTAACTGAAGTTTGATTCAAAAGTGCATACATAGTTCTCAACTACTAATTAACTCTAGGCTGGATGTTTAGACTTTAACACCTCACCAAATCAATACTTAATCTCTTTGTCTAATATCTCAAAAAATAAATTGTTTCGCTAATCATTTTCTAATTGTATAAAATTAAACAGATTTTAGTATTTAATATTAGCACTCGGGTAGTAAGTCATATTATAAAATACTAGGTTACCCTATAGATGCAATATGTGTATATTATTTTTGGTAGGTGCACAACTCACTCCTAAAAAACGCATTTTACTTATAAATAACACATATCATGTACGTGTACATATAGCATTTCAACTTTTTTCCCCTTCCGCTATGAATCTTACATCCTTCCCTGCCATTAAAATCAACGCCCTCGTCGACACAAGGTACTTTGGAAAGTTCCTTCTGATACCTCGTGACGACAAGGCCTCCTCCTTTGTCAGATATTATCCACTTTGGTACTTGGGAATACTAGAATTCAGAGTACACAAAATGCATGTGCTATATTATACCGAATATATTATAGATATTTTAGAACATTAATATATGATTGCATTTCGACAAGTATTAAAGTGTTACTACTATCATATTTAAGGTCACAAGTTTGAATCCCTCGACTAAATTTTCTTTATTTCCTTAACATATGGCTATATTTTGATAATTTAACAAAGACACTAAAAACAATTCTCACACATTATTATTAGTGTAGATATAATCTGAATAAATAAATTGAAGAAACATACTAAATACCTAATATATGATACTTATTTAACTTTATAATATTAATTATATATAACTATGACAATGGTCTAATAGTTTGTTGGCGACCTCTTTATTCTCGTAACAAAAATTTTTTGAATTCAATCCACATTTATTTAATTTATCTTTATAATATTATATATAATTATGACAATAACTTTATAGTTTGTTGGCGACTTTTTTGTTATGATAATACCTCCTAATTCTGGTAATAAAAAATCCTTAGATTCAATTCGCTTAATTATGACTGTCCAACTTAAATCTTGATAGTCAAACTCTTTACTTTCTTTACTTTGCCAACTCTATTGTAATAGTTTTTGGCAACAAAAATCTTCAGGATTCAAATAATCTACTTAAATATAATATATTGTCAAACTCAATTCCCAGTTCAATTCAATTAAAAGTGGTCGTCGAACTCTGTACCATTTCAAGTCTTTTGTGATGATTAATTTGTAGATTAAATAATCCTTTGTCACGAAATATTGTCTATTGGCAGCCTATACATGTGCTACCCGTGACCCCACTTGTTGTTTTTGACTGAAAAGACATAAAAGCCGTTTCCAATTTTCCACGGTTGAAATCATGTAATACTTTTAACTTCTACTCGATCATTCGCGACTAAATAAAATATTTGTTATTTAATTTTTAAAAATTGAATATAAATTTATATATTTAATTTTTAATAATTAAGTAATACGTTATTAAATTTATATATAAATTTTTATAATCAAATTACATACATCTTATTAAAAACAGAGTATTTTTAAAAAATATTACGGGTACCAATTTCTTCGCACATGTATTATCAAGGACAGAAACTTCCCTGTAATAAAAGGCAAAAAGGCTCGTGCCTATAAACATGGGCGGTAGGTATCTATTACCGTAGACTGCTGACGTGACATTAATCCAACAGTGTATTCCATATGCAAAAATCTCATTTATAAGTATCACAGAACACACCCAATTCTCCTCCACATCCACCCATATCATCATCTGCTTCTTCCTCCTCTTCTTCCTCTTCACTTCTCCAACTAATCAAAATTTTATACTTCCATGGCTAGTATAAGCTTCATCATAGGAATTGTTGGTTAGTACTTCAACTTTATCTATATCTATATACGCGTATGTATATATGTAGTCAGTATCTAAAACGAACTACATTATTTGCATAACGGTGTAATTTGGTGACATAAAACACTTTTCGGAACATAAGTGTTTTTTATGCATTTAACGCTAGAAGAATTCATCGCAAAAGAATTTTGTGGTGGTAGACAACTTTGATATAATATCTAATCTCTCTTTTTTTTTTATTTTTAAGCATGTTAAATTAATTATTTGGACATAATTATTTTTTTTCGTTTTTACTTTATTTTGTGCAGGTAATGTAATCTCCATTCTCATGTTTGCCTCTCCAATGTAAGTAGACCCTTTTTTGGTACATGCTTATATGGTTTTCCTTTAATTATTGTTATTTTATCTTCAAGTTTGGAAGGTGACAAAGCTTTATTTATTTATTTTGAGAGAAAACACACACTGTTTGATATCATTACGAATCAAAAAAAGAAGTCAGTCTGGGAACAAGGAATCCCAGTTTTCCAAAGTATCAATAGAATGTGCAAAATGGGTTACATCGTGAGTTAGTCTATTACTTGATATAAAGATAAATAAAAAATGAAAAGAATGTACTAAACTTTATTAATTAAATGTATTGTTAATTCAGTTAGATTACAGTTAAGCTTCAATTCAGCCGTAGTTAAAATGGCAAATTAAATCAAATGGAATATGTTCTAGCTTGGCCCTTTGGAATCTCTCTTATCTTCTTTCTTATACTTGTCTGAGTCTATATCTTTTAAAAGAGAGGTTTAAATCTCTTTTTTTAACTACAAATAAAATAAACTCCATCTGAAACTCATGTTAGTGAGACTCAAATTTAGAAATTTTCTCAATTCTAAGTGGGCGCCTCTCCAATTACACTAACTCACTTACTCTACTTGTCTGAGAATGTTAAATATCACACTATAATTTTTTATTTTTTTAAGTCACCAAAAAAAAGCAATGTTTTTTATTTTTCTTTTTTTTTTGGAAGAAAAATCCTAGGAAGTTGTTCTTGGATTTTTGTGTTATCTCAAAAAATTTAATTGATTAGCTGGTAGGTCAAAAAATAATTTCATGAAAGATAAAAAAAAAAAAAAAAAGACGGGGACCATTTTTTTATACAAGATGGACCATTTTACTAAATCATTAAAAAAATCAGTTTTTTTTTTTAAAAAAAAAATTGTATACAGAAAAACGGTTTAAATATTTTTTATGTTACGGTCTATCAATAACCATAAAAGAAGGACATACTGCCTAAATCTTAATGTTGTCGATGAAATTTAAATTAAACTTCATGTTATACGAAGTATAACTTCAACCCTTACCTTAAGGTAAAGGAAAAAAGATTTTGCACGAACGGATGTCTTTTTCATATTTTTAAGCACTGTTCAGATTTACATTCAAACCCCCGTGATTTGAAGCCTTTTCACTCTCGCGGAAATTGTTATGAATTGGATAAACTTGGTTGGCCAAACTTCTTGTATTAATTATTACTCCCGCCACTTTAAATTGAAAGTTAATCTTCTTTCTATTTGGATTTTTAGAATTTCTTATATTAAGATTACATTTCCTAATATAATTAATATATTAAATATTATGTATAATAGTGAAAATACTGAATTTTGATCCTTAATTAATTTAAAATTATTATTTTTAGATAAATGTATGAATGCAAAGATACGGTTCTTATCTAGAATATATTAATCTTGCATTTACAAAATTAAAAAGAAAAAATTGTACTCTATATTTAAAATTTGGGGTTTCTTCACTTCATTCGTGCTTATTTTTTTAGCATTTATAAGCTTTTAATGCGAGATGTGGTGATCCAATTTGCATGTACATCGCACCATTTCAAATTTCTAAAATATCTTGAATTCTAGTATCGAACACCTTTCTCATTAAAATATATGAAATAAAATACTATAAATATATCTCAATTGCTCTCATTTTTTTTCTCCCATATTCTAATGCAGATGGATAGTTCAAATTTATTTGAGCTATAACTTGTGAGATTTTTTTTTTTGGGCTCCGTAGCATTTTTGAGTAGTAAATTAGTGTCTAAATTTGGTATTAATTAATTTCAGAGGAACATTTAAGAGGGTGGTGAAGAAGAAATCAACAGAAAATTACAAAGGGATACCATACATAACAACACTATTGAGCACAAGCTTGTGGACTTTCTATGGATTGATCAACCCAGATGGTTTGCTTGTTGTTACTGTCAATGGAGCTGGTGCTGCTTTGCAATTTGTCTATGTTGTTCTCTTTCTCATTTATTCTCCTAAGGATACAAAGGTTAGTACTCACATAAATTATTATATATTCCTTCAATTCCTTCTTTTTTTTCTCTTTTTTTTTGTTTCTTTATATCATAAATTCCAATTTTTAGGGAATTAAAAAAAATCCCAAATAAAAAGGTTGGAAAAACAATTAGTTCCCAAGTTTTTCTTCAATTTTATTGTTTGATACAGGATTTGAATCACAAAATATGTGGTATTCCTGGAAATTTATGTGGCATAATACTAGGTATTGTGTACCACTAATCAATGGCGAATTAGGAACCGAACCGGACAGTGGAGAGGGAAAATTTTGAAATTTACTACTGGTAATGGACGGTCCTTACTTTATTTTCACAGTAATAGATTCCCTTACAAAATCATTTTCAACATATACATATAATTTGTTGGAGGTCAAAAACAACTCCTCCGTGCATCTTCGTGCAATCGTGCATCCAAAATATATATGTGATAGCTGAGCAGTTATATAGATATATTTTAAAACTAATCTATGTGACTTCACTTCATGTAAGCACATTAAAAGTATTTTTATTCAATAGGGTAATATTTTTATTTCTTTAAAAAAAAATACTAACTATTAATTGAAATAATTGCAATGAATAATCAATTATCATTCTAATAATATTAATGTTTTTGGATCAGATAAAATCCTTGAAGTTGGCAGGACTACTCAACATTGGTTTCTTTGGGGCAGTGATAATTATTACTCTTTTGGCCTTCCATGGAGGTGTGAAGCTCACATTTGTAGGGGTTATTTGTGCTGGATTAACCATTGGAATGTATGCATCCCCACTCGCTGCAATGGTAAATTAAATTAAAATTTTCTCAACCCCAATTTTATCATTTATATACTCCTTTTTAAAAATGGTGAATTTTTTTTTTTTTATTTTTTTGTGGGTCAATTTCTAAATTTGAATATTTTGGGGGTTGCAGAGGACAGTGATTAAGACTGAAAGTGTAGAGTACATGCCATTTTTCCTCTCCTTTTTTCAATTCCTCAATGGGGGAGTCTGGGCTGCTTATTCTGTGCTGGTCAAGGATTTCTATATTGGAGTAAGTTCTATTATAATTAATTTCCGGTTTGATTTTCTAGGTTTAAAAAGTAATTTTTCCGCCTTTTGGTATGCTTGGTTTTTCTATTTTCAATCAATATATACTTTTAGATTTAGTCGGCATTGTGACATCAAAAAGTTATTCAAATGTCATGGTATAGATGTGCATTAGCTAATGGGTGGACTAATAAAAGCGTAGACCTTACCTACCAACTAATATGTTGATACCGCATTGATCATATTAGTCACTTCTTTGAGTCTCACTATTGAGTCCGGCCATCTATATTTTTTTCAATCAATAGTTTTTTTGTGAATCAAAATTTTGACTCAAATGATGTGATATCAGTATATTGTATGAGTTTGGCCATCTAGATTTTTTTCAATCAATAATTTTAGAGTAAGTCAGAATTGTGATTCAAAATTTCAGATAATGTGGTATTAGTGCATTGTTTAGTTAGTGGAGTGATAAGAATGTGGATCTCACCTACCAACTAATGCATAGATACTACATTATTTGAGTCATTTATTTGAATCCCACTATTGACTCCGTGTAGATTTGTATTTTTTAATTGCAACAAAGTAGTTCGAAACCTTGTTCCCTCTCCACTCTTCTCCTATATCAACCAACACTTACTACTGCACTATTACAAGTCCCTCTATAGTACTCGTTTTAAATTATTTTAAATAATCATTAACTAACGAACTTTGAGCCATTGGGTGAATCATCTTTAATTAGGTACCAAATGCAATTGGATTTATATTGGGCTCAGCCCAACTAATCCTCTACACAATCTACAAGAACAAGTCAAGCCCAAAAAAATCAGAGGACAATGATGATGAAGAAGGCTCAGCCCACTTAGTTAAAGGTACAATTGAAATACAAGACATTGAAAATGAAGAGAAGGGGAACTTTAATGTAAGCCTAAGGAAAGGAAGAAGCCTCCCTATCCCATCAAGGCAACATAGCTTTCAAAGACTAATGAAAACACTCACTTTGAACTCTACTGAGTGGCACTCCAATTTGGCTAGTGAAAGTGATCATGATCTTGAGGATGGAACTATCAAAGATAATCATGCTTAAGTTTAATTCCACAAATGTCATAAATTACTTGTTGAAGTATTAGGATCCTAAATGGGTCTCAATTTCTAAGGTTAGTATTTTGTTTTTCTTGCTAAACTTAGAAGTTTTGTTTCAAAAAACAATCAAAACTCTTGTATACTTTGGCTTTATTGTAAATTAAGAAAAATGATTCTTACTTTGGACATATGTAGGAAATGGTGATGGTTCTATTTCATTTTTTTCTTTTTCATTTCCTTTGCACAAATTTCATTTTGTTATTTCTAAGGAATAAAGATTTGTTATCACTTTAGCTCTATTAAATAATCGAATATGCGCGCTTTTGTTAGACAATTTCAAACGTACAGATTTCAATACAAGATGTTTTTTTCCATAAAAAGAACTGAAGTTTTTTGATTATAAGGTAAAACTTGATTTAGGTGAGGAATTCTATCATGTAATCTGATCTTGAGCCTGTATTTTGTTTCACATCTTTTTTAATTGACCAAAGGAAATTCTGCTGTACAATATACTAAGGGGAATGGTGAAAGAGATGTTTCTAAATGCAATGATGTAACTTGAACCCGGGTCTTCTACAGGACCAGGGTGCCTATCGCTAGACAATCCCACCTCACAATTTTTATTTTAATTGTTAAACTCATTTATTGTTGGATAATGATTTGCGAAGATATAGAAGCCTCTGACGTCCACAGTATCGTGTCTAGTCCTTTAAGAAAAGGACCATGTTTTATTAGTCTTTTGGTTTTGGTGTTGCTATGTTGTAAATGGACTTTTGTTGAAGTGTTCAACAAACAATTTTTATATTAAACTTGTATGATTTTCATATACGTGGAGATGGATTTCAAACGTGATTGAAAGTAATTGTATCTATGAGAATATGGGTTGTAAATCTTACAGGTTAATTTGTTTATTGTTTAAACGAACTCCACATGCCGGAATTTTGTAAAACGGAATTTTAATTGGATCATGTTTCATTCAAGAAAAGTTTTTAAAAAATTGTGATTTTTATATTTTAAACCAGCCGTCGCGCACGGCATCCATGATTAACCGGATTCCGGAGGAAAAAATTTCATAACGGGATTCGAGACGTCACACCCATCATATATAGCACGACAACAAACATCTCATCCAACCTAGTAAAATACTGCATGTTTGTTTTGAGAAATTGAGAAGCTTACTTTTACGGTTTTTTTGTAAAAACACACAAATTATAATTTAATAATAAGGAACAAAAAAGCTTACTTACTTAATAAGGAACAAAAAGCTTATTGAGCATTTGCCCTCCGTCTCACTTTATATCTTAAATTAAAAATGATTCATTTTGATATATAAACTATTGAGCAATTCTTACCTTAGCATTTTTCTATTAAGTTTTATGAAATTAAGGGTATTTTTCTATCATTTTTTATTAAATATTTTTTTCCAAAAATTAATTTTAATTAGAACTCTTTTAAAAAAATTGTAATAAAAACCAAAAAAGGAAAGAAAAAGGAAGAGAGAGAGAGAGAAACATCTTGTCACCTCCCCAGAGCTACCTCCGACTAACTCCCCACAGCACTGCTGGCCACCTCCCAACCGCTAGTCCTCTACCTTCGGCTATCTCCCCACAGCACTGCTGGCCACCTCCCAACCGCTAGTCCTCTACCTTCGGCTATCTCCCCACTGCACTGCTAGCCACCTCCCCACCACTAGACTTGACAAAATTAAACATTACACGACATGAATCGATATAAAATTATAAGTTAATGAGTGACCTTTGACAAATTCCGGTTATCGCATTCACCTATTAGACACGAAATAAGATAACGAATCGATTACGGGTTGACCCTTAATAATTCAAGAGACCCATTAAACCGTTAAAATTTTTAAGTATTTAAATATAAGTAAAAATTTGTTAGACATTTAATAAAATTTTATAATTTATAAATATTTTTCCCTAATTTTTTAATTTTTTAGTAATTTTAGTTCTTTATCGATCTTGTTTCTAGTAATAATTTCTTTAGAATTTTCTTTTTCTAAAGTTTATTTTCTTAACGGAAAAAAACGGGTCATGCCGTGTTCGATATAAAATTATTGTTGCGTTAAAAAAAGTTTTATTTTCGCAAGCGCACGAATGTTTATAGTGTTTATGCAAGTGCGAGGTCGAACCCAAGGGACTTGATATTTTTACCACTTACTAATTTTGAAATTCCTTCAAGTTTGTGAATTATCAATTAAAAACAATAATAAAATATTTAATTAATAAAATACTAACTAAATAATTAATTAATAAAATATTAGAAAAATAATCAATTTTAAAATCTAGGATGGAGAAATCATATATTTGATTCACCTAATATTAGCCTAATAAATTCTACTATTTATCTCGCATTAATTTGGTCTATCAACTCTATAATGCGGAAAATAAAATATAAGCCCAATTAATTTTTAAAGTCTAATTATTAATTCTTCGCCAAACTTATATATATATAACCAAAACACTCACTATATCCATCAAAACACAATTACGCTTTTAACAAATTATAAAATGAATCCAACAAATTATAATGATAATCCAATTTTATTTTTATATCAATTAAAATGTATTCAATACCGGAAGAATTATTTTTTTAACATTAAAGTATTAAATTAATAATTAGCATCAAGTGCAAGGGAATCAATCAAATATAATCATCCTCTACCCTAGATAATATCTAGCCTACATGCTTGCAATTAAAACACAAAACATAATTAAATAATACACAAACAAATAAATTAAAACTTACTTACGCGCAAATAAGTTGAAGAAGAAGAAAATATCCGAATTATTGCAATATAAGCTTATAATACAACTCACTCCCTATATATATACATATATATATAATCTAAATTTGCATATATCTCTTCCAACACAAAGAACCCTCCACTTATTTATAGGGGAGGCCTTCCCTAATGAACGGTCAAATCAAACCAAAATGGTCTAGATTTACATCCAGAACTTTTATACAAAATCTCTATAGAATACTTAGAATCCTAGAATAATCTACCAAATTTTTACAACTAGGTTATTCTAGAAAGTTTACATTAGTCCTTCTAGAAATTAGAAGGTTGGAGCTCTTCTCCATAATTCCATAACTTTAGAAAATCGTAATCCTCCATAATTCCATAACGTTCTAGAAAATTCCGTAATCCTCCATAATTCCATAATTTCTAGAAAATTCCGTAATCCTCCATAACGTTCCGGAATTTTCCGTTTTTTTGGACAATTTAGCGGGTCGTGACATTAGGGTTTTTAGTTTGGGCTGCAAGTTCTGAGATGAGATGGGCTGCAAGTGGGCTGGGCCAAAAAAATCACATATTTATTAAATTAACACATTCCCGCTAAAATCAATTTTTCAGCGCACTGATCTTATTTTGGCCATAACTTTCTTCTCCGAACTCCGATTGATGCAAGGTTTTCGCCCACGCGTAGCTAACTCAAAGATCTCAAACGTTTATCTCTGGAGTTTTCTTTAAATTCTGTGCGGATTAATGCCAGAAAATTCTTGAATACAAGTGATGTGCGCAGCCAATCTCTTTTTTCTTTGTAATCTTCCAACTTAATTTTAAACACCTAAAAAACACTAAAAATACAACAAATATAAAAATATATGCTCTCCAAAGTATAAATTAGTGGGTTATAATGTACCAATTTCTTGGCACATCATTTATATGAATTCCAAAAATATCACTCAATAGCTTATCAGAGTCATACTTGAGTAGAGACAAAATTTACCCGCATTCGTTAAAACTCGACACGAAACCAACTCCAACAGACCTTTACCAAGTCTAACCACCAACATAACATCCCACTTTCTCATTCCCACAAACATCAAACCCTCCCTCTCACTCTTTACATATCCACTTTCTCTCTCATCTCATCACCCTTCCCACACACCATTCATGATTTGGGTTTAGTGATTTTAGGTTCGATTTGGGATTAATCTTTGTATTGATCTAGGTTTAAACTTGATTTAGGTTATAATGTTATACAATCTTAATATATGTGTGTCTATATATTACGTATAAGATGTTTAATAATGTTAAATTGGGATTTTTAAAAAATCGAATTTTTTGATCCATATTATCAACTAAAAAGCTTTAAACTAATGCTGAAAAAAATCAAACATTTTTTCTCTTGAACCAACTTAAAAAATATCTAAATTGAATTTTTTAATTGAAATGACAAAAATACCCGTTTCTGTCAAACTTAACGGGAAAATTGGATGAAATGGTCAAAGTGAGAATTCGGCAATAGTTTAATTAAGCACCTAAGTAAAGTATTTTTAATTTAAGGGCCAAAGTGAGATTATGGTCGTAATTTAAGAGCCATTAAGATAGTTTACTCTTCTATTTTTAATGACATTGATTGATTTCACTGTTTGAATTTTTAAATATATCAAAGATGTTGAGTCCATATTTGTTGAACTTCCTCGAGTGTAGTTAACAAGACATTCTACTTAAATTTACATGTACTCTACGATAACTTTATTTAAATTTCATAATTCATCGATCTAACCGTTGAATTAATTAATTATAATATCTCAAATATGCATACAAAAAACTAAAGTAATCGGAGATGCATAAGTTCCTTATTATAATCATATCATAGATTAAATTATGAATCTTCCAAAAGTCAAATAAAAGTAAGTATAGTAATTATCTGGTTACGAATATCGAATTGACTTGAAACTTTGAATGCTTGATTAACACAATCAAAATAGTTTAGTCAAACGGTGGAATTAATAATTTATGAATCAGATAAAACGTTATGAACAAGTGTAATTTTTTTTAATCTTACACTAATACGATTTGAACTTTTCCCGTACATTCGATATCTAAAGAGAAATTCAATCCTTCGGTCTCAATCTTAGATTCAAATATAAGTCACAACTCTTATTAGAAGTCCACTATACATCCGTGACACTTTGAGATGACCAAATATAAGGGGTTTTTTTTTTTTACTACTTTTCTACAATTTACTTTGAATTGGTTCTTAAAAAAACACAATTTTCATGCCTTTTGCATTAACTAGCCTGGAAACTTTTGCTTTGAATTAAAATTCTTATAAAGCCGCCTAAAGTCAAAGTTGATGAGATAAAACCTAAAGTCGCATGTACTTTTTTTCTCCATCTACTTTCACACGTTCAAAAATAAAATCAAGAAAAAAGAGGGAATTAAAACAACTATCGGCTTTATTTGAATTTACTTGTGAATAATTTTTTTTACACATACTTTGAAATTTGCGTATTCAAATTAATTGAAGCATTAGTTTAATTAGCACATTAGGCGATATGTGATGCACCCATCTTATATAGCATGACCACAAACATATGATCCAACGTACTCAGTAAAATACTACACGTTTGTTTTGAGCTCAAAATCTCGCGGTTTTTCTTTTCCGGCAACGCAAGAAAACAAGCATTTCATTATCTACGCAAACTGTGGCAAACGTATGTAAATTTGTACATTGGCATAACTATAGGTATCTTGTATGCAAAGTGTTGTGGTTGACTCGGTCGCCAAATCGCCAAATGTAGAAGACTTGCACAATTTGAAGTGATACCTCTTGCGTTATTCCCTCATATGATTGACTCTAGTTTCTGCTCGTGACCACTTCTCCGAAATTAAAACCTGATTATAAATTAAAAAATTTAAATAAGTTCGCGTTCATGTATACAATGTTCAAAATTAAATAAGCTTTGCCCTAGAAGTTTTGGAATAATGATATATTAAAAGAAACTTAAAATAAAAAGTGGTGATATTTTCGTTCCACAAAACACTTGGTTTCACTCCCACTTTTAATTCGTTTCCCAAGAATCGAATAAGTTGATTCTTATTCGGTTTTTGAGAATTGAGTATAAGCTTGATAATACTTTACTTGGCTCTTAAACACATAGTATATAAGTTTATACTTGGTTCCCAAAAATCGAATAAAAGTAAGAGCGAAATCAAGTATTTTGTGGAGGAAATATTACCCCCAAAAAAAATCTAAAAAAAAATAGAAAAAACGAGAAACAATTTATGTACACGTACTCTTGCAATTGAAGGGTTGCCACAAAAAAATAAAAAAAGAGTTGGGTATTAACTATCAAGAGCCCATGCATCAAGGGACCACACTTAGACAGATCCCTGCAAACATTGACAACAACTGCTCAATCAGTGCGTACAATTGCATTAGTTTCAAGATTTTATTGCTTTTATTTTTCTTTCTTTTTTTTTCAGATTAATTAGTGTATTTAAAAAAAAAAAAAAAATTTGCTCAATTCCCCCAACGAAGTATATAAGTATGAGGAGACACTTGGAATATATTGAAAATTGTAAACTGTTTGAATGCTTACAATTCCTACCACAACTTATTTTTATTTTTTTGGTCCCCACAGGGTTGAGTCGCGCACCTCATCCCCGCTCGCGGTTTGTGGCTTGCATTATTTTGACAACGCTACACCTTGGGATTCCTTCCGCCTGAACACTTATCTTTACCCATTATTTATATTAGAATAAAAAAAAGTACGAGGAGAAAGATAAGAAAGTAGCATTTATAATATATTTTTTTATGAAAACAGTCAATTAGATTAGAATGTTTTGTTAAGTATCTCACTTATAACGTAGAAAACTATTATTACTAGTAGAACTTGTTTTCATGAAAAAATGTTCATATTCAAATGAAATGTTTATAGTGTCTATTTGGCTGATATAAAAATGATGAAATCAACTATATTGTACGTACTTCTTCATTTTGAAAAATGCTATGAAGTAACTTATGATAATGCCATTTATAACACTAACAAAACACATTAGTCCCTCCCATAATATTTTCATGAAATCAAATGCATCACCATTAAAAAATTGGGAGGAAAGAAAAAAGTATGGTGACATATATATATATATAGAGAGAGAGAGAGAGGAGATCTAGTATGAGCTATTTTCGGGACAAATTTTTGTAGCTAAAATACGTCTCCCAATATTTTAACCTAAAAAATCCGAGGGAAAAAAAGATAGTGCTTTTGTCCTCCAATTAGGAATTTAGGCAAGATTTTTAATAATCTTGACACAAAAATCTCTTTTTTGAACAACTACTCAAGAAAATATCGCTAACAACCATAAAATTAACCTCTGATCTCATGCCTACTAATGATGAGGACAGTGCTTTTGTTCTCTTATTAGGAATTTAGGTAAAGATTTTCTTCTTTTGGTAAGATTTTTGATGATTTAGGCACAAGAATATCTTTCTATGTTGTCGATATATCCTTACAAAAGTGAGCTCTCACATCTTTATAACTAAAATGGACCATACTTCTAAATTATTGTTGCCCCACTTACTTTATATGGTTACAAGTTTTTATTTTCTTTCATTCTCTCTAAATATATGTTTGTCCTTTGTTGACTCATATGTACGTTGACAAGGAAAGAGGACACGAGATAAGGACACACGTTATATGTGGCAGTTAAATTAATTTTTATTTATTTATTTTTTATTTTATTTTATTTTAGGAAAATAACTTTCTTCATCCTTTCTTACCTTCCTCGTACCCATCTCTCACCCGGTTACCTCAAATCCCTGGCAGCCCTGTTTCCACCCTCTGCCGGCGCCACGGTCCCACTAGCAATCGAGAAAAAAAATCCATGCTTTTTTTCTCTCATTTATTTACGAAGAACCTTTGAAGAACCGTTAATATTATACGGTTCGGTTCCAACAAATACGTAATCAAATCTCTTGAGGTTATTGGTTCACAAAAAAAAAACGTTATTAAAAATTAACCGCAAAACTTAATAGAATAATAATTAGAACCAATATCTATTTAAGAGTAGATCCAAAGTGTTGAACTAACACAAAGCAAATAATCACCTAAAGGTCACTGCTGCAAATATCACCAACACTGCAAATAATCACTACGTCGCTATAAATTGCTACGAGTAAAATTCACATCATTTCAAAACTCTCCGGCTGCCAGGTAAAATTCAAACTTCAAGAGTCTTCAAAAAACAATGTGCTCGTAGCCAATGGCGGAGTCAGGAAAAAATTTTAGGTGGAGACCCTTTACTTCCCCAACTTTTCTTCTCTTCTTTTTGTTTCTCCTTCTTTTCTCTTTCTTCTTTTTTTTTTTAAGGCAAATCAAATTCAATAATTATGTCTATAGGTATTTAAATTACATTGAATTTTAAAAGTAAATTTTTACTAAAATACTAGGTTTGTTTTCATTCAATTTTGTATTTTGATATAGAGAACTTTGGAAAACCCTCTTCCCTGTTAAAAATGATATACTGCCAAAAATCCTTGGCCAATTAATTACTTTGCTCCGTTATATTTTAAAATATTTTTATCTAGAAGGTACCTGTCTACTTGAGCAACAACAATATTCAACCTACTATAATCCTTTTCCCAACAAACATCGCCCTTTTGCCCGAGATATATTAATCTAAATATTAATTTATCAACTCAATATTCAACCAAAAAAAATTATTACCTGTTGCTAACCAATTCTGTTGTGTCTTTCCTCAAACACATATATTAATATAAATATTAATTTACTAAATAACAATCTAATAAACAAATTAACCATAAAGGTCAATAATCAAATTTAATATCACTCTTCTTTTTCACCGTCTCTCTATTTAACAATTTAATAAGCAAATTAACCTCAATAATCATATTTAATATCAATATTTAACAATTTAATAAGTCAACATCACTCAAATTGGTTGAAAATCATCTCTTCGACATCAATAATCAAATTTAGTCGGCTTATATCAATATTTCAAAGAAAACAATTCACAAACTAATAAGCTTCAACCAACTCGTTTTCTACCTTTCCTTCCTGTCAACATCATCTTCCTCATATCTTCTTCTTCTTCTTCATCAAATTTAATATCTTCCTCCTCTCAATATTTAACAATCTAAGAACCTCGTTGGCACATCCAACACACAACTTTTTTATCAACTCCTCTTTCTTATTAATAAATAATAACCAACAAACAACCTCTCCATATCAAACCGGATTAACAATTTATGAAGCAAATCAACATGAAGATATTCCCACCCAACACAAGTTGTTTAACAATTGTTTAACCTTTTTATGTAATCCAAGTTTGTTGATATTCAAAATTTTAAAACAAAATTTATAGCTTTCCTAGATTATAAAAAAAATCTAACCTAAACCCTCTTGTGCATACCAGAATAAATAAAGATGTTTTGGATGAAGATGGAGCAAACACAAGATTCTTAAGGCTTTCAAATCTTCTTTCATTGTTTTATACTAAGTACTGCCTACTTAGGAATTGCTTAAGAAAAAAAGTTTCTCTATTGAATGGCATTTCATCTATAAGAAACTCACGGTAGAGATTGAATGAAAAAGCATCTTCACCCTTTAGAGAAAGGGGAGAAGAAGGAAAGGAAATGGTTGCACTGCTACTGCTGCTAGCTGTTGGCTATTTTAAATCTTATAACCTAATATATATTACAAACTTAAACCTCCAACTTATAATGCTTATCACACATACCCCCGTTGAAGTGTTGCCGCCCAAACCTTTTTGTTCTTTCTACATGTCCTCTTCCTCTTTTGTAAGGCTTTATCCTTTGATTGACCTCATCTTTCTCCGAACTTGTGCTCTTATTACAACACAGGCCCTTCTAAAAGAAATCATGAAAAAATGTAAAGTTTATAAGACTAATTAAAATTTCTTTATGAAAATTAAGTTCACGGAACACCCTCACCCTTGACAAAGAATTATTGAAATACACGAGTTATATTGGCCAAAGAATTATTGAAATCCTCATCTTTTCTTTCTCACACAAAACCCCCCGTACTCTCTAAAAATTTTTCAAAAGTCCAGGTAGGGACATGGCCCCACCTAATCCCTGTGTGCCTCTGCCCCTGCTCGTAGCAGCAAGGTAATGGTAATGGCGGCAATAATTTTAGAAAAGAGAGACAATCGTGATTTGAAGTAAAGATCTGATTTAGAAGAAGAAGAGAGAGTCAGAGTAGCCATGGCATAGGAGAGAAAGAAGAGTTGTTTGGTTTGGGTTAAATTTTGGGAAAAGGTTAATCGGAAAACCAAAAAAGAGAAAATTGGATGTATCTTGCGAACTCAGTGTATCTTCTAATTATGTCCTTTAAGTGTGTCTCTATAAAATTCTTATATATTAAATGTCCAATTTAATGTTATAGTCATCTTTAAAATTTTGTTACTAATGGAAAATAGCTGAGGGTTGTTATCTGATGCATTAACTAATTAAAATAAAAGATTTGGGTAAATCCTCATATAAGAAGGGTTAATATTTAATATATAAATCTGGACTCAGGAAATTGAGAAGCTTACTTTTACGGTTTTTTGTAAAAATACACAAAACTAATCATAATGGTTTTTGTAAAAATGATGCCCACTGGTAATGGCTTATTCCTTATGATTTAAATGGGAGAATTTGGGAAAAATATTGGTTCCTGTAATCATTTATTCTAGACCTAAAACTTGAACCAAATACGGGAATCGTTTCGGAATGAAATTTAGCATTTCTGGAATGGTTTAAATCTTGAACCAAACAAACTTTAAGTGGTTAGAATTCACTTCTTTTTATTTTGTTCTTTTTTTTGTTCCGAATTGTTACAATTCACTAGCATATTGTAATAGGTAGTTCATATGCATCGAATACGTGCAGGGGCGGCGACACGTTGGGTTATAAGGGTCAATCTTGATTTTTGAAACATTCTACTATGTATAAGGTAATATTTGAAAAAAAAAATTAACAATTTAGGAGCCTACGTAAAAATCTTTGTATTTGAAGATACCTATGTGAAACTTTTTATACTTCAGTAGCCCATTTGAAAATTAAAAATCTAATTAAACCGTATACCCATTTGAACTCCTTTATATATATATATGGGGTCTTATATGAAAATTCTAATTATTTATGGTACTTATGTGAATATATATATATATATACTCACAATTACAAGTCGCAGTAGCTAGTTAAATTGAGTAAGACAAATATCAATGATATACGTGGAGGAATGGATGTTTGAGGTGTGTTTGTTTTCAAGAATGATGGAGAGAGAGGAGAGAGAGGGGAAAGGGGGTGTGAAAATATCTTAGAGAGATAGAGAGGGGCGAAAATATCTTATGGATTAGCTATATGCTACAGGAGTCGTCTTTTTATCATATAAATAACATTGTTCTTAGAAATAAATTTTAGACCTAAAATTATTAATATATTAAAATATAAAATATGATAAAATCTAGACCCATTCTTTCTCTTCTCTCGGCCTTTGTTTTAACAAAATACCCAAATCCTCCATATCTTTCTCTTCTTATCTTCCTCTTCTTTTCTCACTTTTTCTCCCACTGCAACGCCACCACCATCCCTATGCACTACGATGAACATATTCAAAGGTTCCCACCAGCTCGAACGCACCGATGAAAGTTTTCTTTGTCACTTAAAGAAACTAAAAATTTACAATTCTTAAATATATAAGTTATATATACACACGTTTAAATTTGTGATCTTTTGAAAAAATAACCAAAAAAATTATTTTTTATTTAGATATATGCACAATTTTTATCATATATATATGTATATATGTGTGTCGATTTTTGTTGAAAAAAGTGCTGGATCTATATAAGTATAATTAAGTATAATGGTTTTTGGATTTGTCTACGTTGGCATTAAAATTTATAGCTTTAAACTTAAGTTTTTGTGTACTTTAAATTTTGATCCCTTAAATGAAATCTTGATTATGCGGATGAGTATTGAATTTTAGTAGACCCTACTTTTGGGGATGGTTATCACATGAAATTGTTGAATTTTCCAATAATAATACGTCCGTTTAACTATTTAATATTTACACAAATTACTAAATATATGACTACAAATTCGAGACACTTGCTTAGGTAAAACTAGTAAAATGCTACCGAACCATTGGTTACTTATTAAAAAATATTTTTAATTATTTATATTCAAATTATACACACATGATATATGTGCATAGTTTAAAACTAGTATATACAAATGTTGTTACACATATACTATACACGAATACAAAAAATTCCAAGTATTGACCTGTCTTTTGCGACATTTTTTCAATACTAAAAATCTCTCTCCAATATTTTAGCGACATTCCGCTCCATAAATATACTCCTACATGTGTAATTGAATTGGTTGGCAGTATTGTATGTGATGCTTAATCAACGTCAAAAATTTGAAGATAAGTTGATGATATACACTGATGCTCAATTATTTAAGTGACTAGGTGACAAAAGAGCACGCAAGCAAAGCAAAACATCACGGGATTAAGTTTTTATTATTAGAAATCGTCGAACAATCAACGGTAAAAGGTAATCAATGAGACATGTTTTCCAGCCAAATTCCGTGGTTTATGTGCCATTTCATAGAAAGATAATGTTTCGCAAATATATTGAGTTTGAAAAATCCAAATTAACTTAGGTAAATTCTAGTATTTCATCTTTTATTTTTGTTCTCATTATGTGGCCAGCAACGATGGTGGTATAAGTTGTGAAAAATTATTAATTAAAATACGCAAAAATTAATTCAGATACTGGCCGGTATAAGTAAATAAATAAAAATAAAATTGAAATCTCATAAAATGACTACCACCTTTTTTGGTATGAATGAAATCAAACAAACCGAAACAAGAAGAAAACTAAACTCCTTATAAAGGCCACGTACACCAGCAGCATTAGTAGCCAGCAAGATGAACAAATCCACAAAAGGTTCCTCAAAAACCTTCAACGTACATTTCCTCCTGATCTTCCACTATATTAGCCAAAAAGTGCGCACAAAAGTTTCCCTCATTAAATGTGTGCTGCATAGAATAAAACTTAGGCTAGGCAAGTTGCCCACCGTGCCTTTCAATTAGTGAGAGGTAACAGGTTATAATTCTACCATAGTCGTTTTTGGAATGATTTGACTATGGAAGTTTATAAAATAAATTATGTTGCGATGTAACCCCACTCAATTGATTAGCAGCTCTTCTCTCACTTGTACAAAGGCATTCTGACGCGTCTACCATCCATAACAACGACCTAGAAGTAAGGATAATTTTGTTCTTGCATAATTAATTTTGTAGATCAATGACCATGACACTCTTTATTATTTTTTCCTTATGCACAAAAATCTAGAATATATAATTGTTCTAGCACATATATATAGACGGTGGATATGGGTGTTGGGACTACGACGATGTGGCACTTAAGCAATGTGAAAATATTGGACACCATGTTGTTAGCACAATTCCTTGAGGTAGAACAATTGACATTAGAGTATTTTTTTTTTACAAGGACATTAGAGTATTTAATTAGCAATGATTAAATATTGTTACACATCGATAAATTTGATCATAAACAATTCAAAAATTAATAGTAATTATAAAGTACCTGTTTGATAACAATATAAAAATATAAAATAAAGATAATTAATTTTTGTGAGTAATTGGAAAATAAGTTGAAACGTGTGGTGATATGTCTTCTTATTTTGTAACTTTTTCAAAGGAAATTTTTTGTGTGGTGTTTGAAAATGAAAATAATTTCACAAAAAATAATAAAAGATAGAGATCATCTACTCGTAAAAATGAATATAAGATGTAGAGAATCTCATCACATTCTCAACTTATTTTTTAATTTCTTATACGTATAAATTAAATATTTTTCTTATCATTGAGTTTAAAAATCCAAATTGACTTAATTCTTGATTATTCAAACCCCCCCCCCCCCCTCTTATATGTGGATTAGAAATTTCATAAGCCAACATTCTCACTGAAGTTTGATTCAGAAGTACATATTTACTTCTCAACTTAACTCTAGGCTGGATGTTCAGACTTTAACACCTCACCAAATTGATTCTTATCTCTTTTTCCGTTATCTTAAAAAATAAATTGTTTTGCCAATCATTTTCTAATTTTGTAAAATTAAACGAACTTTAATATTTAATATTAGCACTCGGGTCATAGTCATTCATATTATAAAATACTAGGTTACCTCATAGATGCAATATGTGTATATTATTCTTGGCAAGTGCACAATTCATCTCAAAAACGCGTTTTACTTATAACTATCACATGTCATGTATATTTAGCATTTCAACTTTCCTTCCCCTTCCTATGTGAATCTTATAGCCTTCCGCACCGTGAGAATCAACACTCTCGTCGACACAACATACGAATCTTATAGCCTTCCGCACCGTGAGAATCAACACTCTCGTCGACACAACATACTTCGGAAAGTTTCTTCTGATACCTTATAATGACACGACCTCCTCCTTAATTAGCCAGTACTAAAATTTAGAGCACACCAAATGTGTGTGCTATATTATACTGGATATAATATAGTGTAAAGTCTATATTTTGGTTGACTTTATTCATTCGACAAAAATGCGTTTGCTTGCAGTGGCGGATCCAGGATTATAGATCCAAGGGGGCTTAGTGTAAAAGTTCCACGATAGAGTTGTTCTCATTCCGGTGGATAAAGAAGTCATGGCGGGAAAGGTGCTGACTGCTGAGCTTCTTGGGATAGGGTACAATTGAAACCCTAAATTCTCTAGGCATACGTATCCCATGGACAATGCTTGAAGTTTTGTCACTTGAAGTTTCGTCATTTCCATCTTTAGCTGTGATTGATTGCATAATTTTCCAAAGAATTTATTTCCATGGTACACCATGGCTTAGCTTAAGTCATCCAAGTAATTCTAAAACCACCTTCGACTTAAGATTTTGTTTTCTACAAAAAACTTTTCCCTACAAAAAAATAACCTATGAAATCCAACTCTTTTCAATGGATTGGGTTTTCCCACATAGAAAAACATAACCGTACTACTAATGTTGGGACCAATATCATAGATGACAAGAAAGTGTGGTACTGAGGCAAAACATAAAATTGATAGTCAAAAGTTCAGCCTGAATAATAACTATTTCGGGTGTTAATGAATTCTCGTTCTCCATTAGTAGCATCGTGGTGGTGGGTTTGAGGAGCCGAAGAAGTAGCTTTGTGGATGCAGTTTGTGATCTCAGAAGCTCGAGCTAAGACCAAACCAATACCATCTTCATCCATGTCTTGCCTTTCTCTCTCTAACTACCTGTGTATATACGGCTGCTGCTCTGTTTTCCGTTTGTTTTATTTAATTATTTTTTTTTTACATCCATGGGGTCAAGTGACCCCTGTTGCCCCTTAGTCCATCCGCCCCTGGTTGCTTGTAAGTTTATTGAGTCGTTCGAAATTAATTTTGAAGAACTACAAATAAGCCAAGCTATCGAAGTAATGCATTGAAGGATTATATCGAGAAAGATACAATGAGTATTAGCATTTGAATTTAAATTTCTAGGTGGTATTTTTTCACAAAAAACCTTTTGGGTCAAATTAATTTTTGAACTATTTTTTTATTATTTTTATTTGTGTTTTTTCCGCGTTCGTAAGATTTTGGTGAACCGAATTTATGAGAAAACTCTTGAATTATATTTCTAATATGTTCTTAGAGTTGCTTCGAAAATCTGAGTTAAATTAAAGTTCAAACAAATTTAATATGCAGGAAAACAAAAATAAAATTTTAAAAAGAAAAAGTTTTATAAAGAAAAGAAAAAAAAAGGTTTTATTAATTAAATAAAAGAAACTTTGAAAAAGTCAAATCTCATCCTTTTAAATTAAAACCCACGTGTGAATGTTTCTTAGATGTGTGGTTAAAGAATTGAAGTGATGTACTTTTAATTGCCACATGTCAATTTATGATGGTTGCGTTTTTTATTTTTAAGTGTGGTCCAAATTAAAAGCTACAAAACTTTGAATTGCAAAAGGGTGGACCGGTAAAGATTATAATGTGGATCGGTCCACACATTTTTGGGCTCAGAATTTAAATCAGCTATTTTGGATTGGTGCATTTTTTGGTGTTGGATCAGTTTGGTTTTTAAAACTAGGCGGTGGTTTTTTATCGTAAAAATTTTAATTTTATTTATTTTTAACCCTTTTCTAAAGAGAGTTGATCTCTATATTTTTATATAAATAGAGTTATAGGATAATGGACTTTGGCACACTTTTACACATATTTTGAGAGAATTTTTTACACCTTAAAGAGAGATTAAAACCTCAAAACATAAACCCACCTTAGGGCTTTTTATTCATGCCAAGACAAGCGTTTTTTTTTATAAAGGACAAATCAGATCCCAAAGTACGTATAATTCGCAAATGGAGTTTAAGAACGGTATGATACCATAGCGAGTAATTCGTTGTGAACCTGTTCGTGCTATTCGGATAGGAGGATTATACGCACAGAAGGTGGAGACTTTTGCAGGCGACTTGTGCGATTCAAATTTTGTAAGTCTGTGTGATTTGTGATTAATCTAATCTGTAAATCTTTGTGCATATAGTGGATTATTGATGATTAGTCATGCACTATAGGGATACCTTGTTGATTTTGGTGTTGGCTTATTTGTTTAATTACTTTATTAACTGTTGTGTAATATAAAAGATTAAACAGGTTTTTCAGAATTAAAATTCATAGACTTTTAGGTTTTACTTTTTGATTCAATTAAAATTAATTTTTAATAGTTCAACCGCCGAATAACAAACCTATGGTTAATTTGTTTAATTTGCTTCCGTTTGCCCCAACTTTTTTACTTGGTATCAGAAAAGGTTACCTTAAGTTGCTAGGATTAGCTCAAAAGTTAAGTTTACGTTGTGTTTGCGTTGTTTTTTTGCTTACTTTTTTTTTCTTATGTTTGGCTACTATGGGTAAAAACATCGATTCTAACTTCTCTCACAAGTTAGACGATACTTCCGATAAAAAAGTTATAGAGGAACTTGATCTTTAAACAGTATATGACTAGCTGTGTGAAGAATTGATTAAGGCCAAGAAGAGAGAATTCCATCTCAATAAAAAGTTGATTTTTTTTGATAAAAAGATAAAACAAATTCAAAAGTGCGAGGGTTTGATAGGCCAATTGAATGATGAGAAAAACACACTCTTAGTCAACGTGTCTGAATTTGAACTCACAAAGCACTCTCTCCTTGATGAGAACGAGAAGTTAAAAGACAATCTTATCTCTTCAAGTAAAAACAATGATAGCCTTAAATTTAAAGTTATGCAACTTGAAAGAGAATTTAATAAGGCTAAATTTGTCAAGGTTGATCTTGAGAACAGATCTGAAAAACTCACTCGCATGCTTGCAAGTCTTGTTCGCTTCTCGAATGACAAAAGTGGATTAGGTTTTGATAAATTTGCTTATAGTTCAAATTCCAAGGAAAAGGTTTCTAAAGAAAACATGACTTTTGTCAAGGCAGAGACAGAAAAGAATTTCGTGAATAGAAAACCTATTAGGCAAATCCAAGCCATTAGAATTCATAAGCCAGTTTCTCATATACAAGAGAAAGTTTAAGAAGTGATCCCGTTTGAATCTTGTAAGCACACATTATCACAACCTTTTTGGTGTGATTTTTGCAATCACAAGGGTCACTTAAAAGAGTTTTGTTAGCGAGCAAGGAATTCATTTTCAAAGAATTCGCCAAAGTTTATCCCTACTAGATCTAAACCCAAACCAAAGACTATATCTAAATCCAAACCAAAGACTAGATCTTTTAGTTTTGAGATTGGATTAGATTTCTAGTTTCTGAGTCTACTAAAATTATTAATGAACTTAAAGCTCTATGTTTTGGTGGTGGTCCTAAAGGTAGGCAATTTGGAGGATATTTGAATGTTAGAACTCCTAGAGTTTTACAAGTTTAGGTTCCTAAAGGGACCGTTTCACCCACTTAGGTGATTAAGAGTTCGCCTAGCATACAAGGATTGGTTGGTTAGCTATGCTAGGTAGTTGTGTATAGGATTGGTTTTGTTTTAGCCTCTTGCTTTGATCCTGATTTTTTACTATTTTGGATTTTCGTTGTGAAATTTGCTAAACTATTTAAAATCCAAGATTTTCTTGAATACTTGCATGCAATGTGATTGTTACTTTTTAATTTTGGATATCTCATAATTTTTTATATAAATGCTTAATTTGAGATATATGTGCTCTTTTGCTTAAATTGATTAAAACTGATGGTATATTATTTCAATCACATAAGAATATGTAGTGTATCCCGCACACTACACTACACGATATACATTTAAATATTTGAATAATCACATGGGATAGAAATGGTTCTTTAAATTAAAAATTCATAAGCTCCCATTTATGGACTATTTAGGGAGAAGTAGCCTAAGTATTGTGATTAAATGTAGTGAGTTTTGGTGATGTAGTTTTGAGGAAAAATTTAAAAGAAAAGCAAAGTTAGAAAAAAATGTGTAGAAGATGGAAAAAGGCTACCATATTGGAAGGATAACCTAAAGCTCCCAAAATAGTGTATAGCTGGCCTCCACTAGGAGTGAAAGTCTCAATCAAAATTAAATGATTGCTTGCATAAAAATATCATCAATTAAATGCAAAAAAATAATAATAATAAAATTGCATGTTTGAGAGAAAAAGATTGCTTCTGAGGGAGAAAAGGTTGAAAATCTAATATCTTAGAGGCTTTCTAAATTTGCACATATATAGGTGCATGAATTTTTCAAGACTTATGTTTATTCGAATTGCACTTTGAATAATCCAATTTGCATGCACAATAGGATATATTTAAATACTCTTTGTTGCTTGACGTTTATATGTTTACTAGTTGATTATCATCTTTTGACCGTTAGTACATGTATCAATTTAATAAAAATTATTTTTTTATCTTAATTGATAATTTCTAGATTTGGTAAATGTATATAGCGATGCATGTTAAATTGTGCCAAAATTGTTATTGTTTGGCAAATTTTTGCTTTGAATCTCCAAATCAGTTTTTTATTAGGAGTTAGAGATAGTTGATTTTCCTGTTTTGCTAGTTTTCGTGTATTCCTTCCTTGATAGACATTAAGAGAGAGAGAGAGATTCTATATGTTTTGGGGATAGAGTACATTGAAAGGGAGAATAGTTAAGGGGTAGATATTTGAATTCCTTGCATATTTTATTATTTTGCCTTTATCTATTCCTCACAAAAGGGGGAGAAGAATTTGTAAAGAGGGAGAAGAAGTTATAAAGGGAATTGTTGGGTTAAGGGAGATTTTGATTTCATTGATTTCTTTATTAATTTATCTCTTGTATAACCCAGATACTTCTCAAAGGCTTGTTTAAGTTTTGGTATATCAAGTTGAAATATAAGATGAGGAGAAGCATGAATTTGAAGTAGCTGACTAAGAGATTCAAGGTGTTGGCATGTTTTGCATCCTTAGTTGTTTTTTAATAAGCAATAATTGATTCTTTTATCGTAATTGTGTATGGGATAACGTAGTTATAGTGATCGAGTCATCAAGTCTGTTAGGTTGTATGTATTTTTTCTTGGAATAGCCAAAGGGGGAGATTATAAAGTCTATATTTTGGTTGACTTTATTTTTTCGACAGAAATACGTTTACTTGTAAGTTTGTTAAGTCGTTCGAGATTAATTTTGAAAAATTACAAGCAAGCCAAGCTACTGAAGCAATGCATTGAAGGGTTATATCCAGAAAGATACAGTGAGCATTGGCATTTGAATTTAAATTTCTAGGTGGTATTTTTTCACAAAAACCTTTTGGGTCAAATTAATTTTTGAACTATTTTTTTTTATTTGTATTTTTCCTGCATTCGTAAGGTTTTGGCGAATCAAATTTATGAGAAAACTCTTAAATTTTATTTCTAATATATTTTTAAAGTTGCTCCAAAAATTTGAGTCGAACTAAAGTTCAAACAAATTTAATACGAAAAAAAAATGAAAAAAGGTTTTATAAAGAAAAGAAAAAAAAAGGTTTTATTAATTAAATAAAAGAAGTTTTGAAAAAGTCAAATCTAATCCTTTTAAATTAAAACCCACGTGTGAATCTTTTTTAAATGTGTGGTTAAAGAATTAAGGTGATGTACGTTTGATTGCCACATGTCAATTTTTGATGGTTGCAAAAGGTACGTTTTTTAAAGTGTGGTCCAAATTAAAAGCTACGAAACTTTGAATTGCAAAAGGATAGACCCATCCACGTTATGATATAATGTGTATTGGTCCGACACATTTTTGGGTTCGGAATTTAATTTCGCAATTTTGGATTGGTGTACCTTTTTTATGTTGGACCGGTTTGACCTTTAAAATTGAGTAGTGATTTTTTATTGTAAAAATTTTGATTGTATTTATTTTTAATCATTTCTTAAAGAGAGTTGATCTTTATATTTTTATATAAATTGACCCATATGTTAAGGAACTTTGGCATACTTTTACACGTGTTTGAGAGATTTGAAACCTCAAAACATAACCACACTTTAGGGCTTTTTATTCATTCCAAAGCAAGTGTTATTTTTATAAAGATCAAATCAGATCCAAAGTGCGTGTTATTCGCAAACGAAGTTTAAGAACGGTGTGATACCGTGGTGAGTGATTCGTTGTTAACTTATTCGTGCGATTCGGAGAAGAGGACTATACGCGCAAGAGGTGGAGACTTTTGCAAGCTGCTTGTGTGATTCAAGTTTTGTAAGTTTGTGTGATATGTGACTAATCGAGTCTGTAAACCTTTATGTATATAGTGGATTGTTGAAGATAAGTCCTGCAATGCAGGGATACCACATTAATTCTAATATTTGCTTATTTGTTTAATTATTTTATTAATTGCTGCGTAATAGAAAAGATTAATCAGGTTTTTTAGAATTAAAATTCATAAACTTTTAGGTTTTACTTTTTGATTCGATTAAAATTGGTTTTTGATAGTCCAATCGCCGAATAACAAACCTAAGTTTAATTTGTTTAATTCATTTCCGCGCGCCCCAGCCTTTTTATATATATGTTTTATATCATTAATATATGATTGCGTTTTGACAAGTAGTAAAGTGTCACTCCTATCATGTTCAAGGTCACGGGTTTGAGTCCCTTGATTATATTTTCTTTATTTCCTTAACATATAGGGATATTTTTATAATTTAATAAAAACACTAGTTTTGACAAAATAATATATATATGATGTAGATAAATTGAGAAATAATCGCAGATTGAGGCGTGAAAATCAGTTTCCTTAAAGTGTTATTTGTTCCTTATTCTTTATATATTTATTAGGACAAATTACCTCCAAGATACAACAATCCAAAACTTCAATAGTATACAATTACTGAAAAATTCCGAGATTAAAGAACTTAATTTTTTTTTTGTATTAACAAGAAGGCAGAAGACTGTTGACATTCTTTTATAAAGTGCCAACAGATTTAAAAGAGGAAAGTTGAAAAAGAAAGTATATGACTTTTTGCATGGAAAGTCACATATTTATACAATTTGAAATGATAGTTAATTAACTATTATCTCAACAGTCATATTTGGTTGTGTTCTGGTGTTATGCAAGTTTATGATAAAGATTATTTTTAGCCATTTGAGTTTATTATTAGTGTTGGAGATAAATCCACAATTGCGCTCCTCTCTATGGTGAATCCGGAAGGTATATCCGGTATGCAGGTTATCTAATGCCATGGCGCTCTAATGGTCGTTGGGTACAAGGAAATAAAGTTGCGCCTTCGCTAACAGCTATAGCTTTTGGCGCAGTGGTAAGCGCTTGATCCTCACAATTGGTATCAGAGGTTGTACTCTTGTTTTTTGATTTAACAATCTTAGAGTTTACGATCATGTCTATTTATCAAAGAACCGGAATTAATGAAGGTTCTTCCACCACTAGACCACCTCTATTTGATGGCAAAAATTATAGTTATTGGAAAAGTCGTATGTGTACTTTTCTTCAAGCTAGTGATTTTAAACAATGGAAGGTTACACTCATTGGACCTTATGAAATTACCAAAACCGATGAAAAGGGTAAAGTTACTCCTAAATCTATTTTCGAATATAATGAGAATGATATTAGAAAAATCCAATTTAATGCTAAAGCATTGAATGCCCTACATTGTGCATTGACTATAGATGAATACAATAAAATTTTTAGTTGTAAAACCGCCAAAGAAATTTGGGATAAATTAGAAGTTACCTATGAAGGAACTTCACAAGTTAAGGATGATAATATTAATATGCTTGTTCATGATTATGAACTTTTCAAAATGGAGCCTAATGAATCACTTGCCTCTATGTATAGTAAGTTCTCTATTATTACTAATGCTTTAGATCTTCTTGGAAAGGAATATTCAAATAAAGACAAGATTCGAAAAATTCTTAGAACACTTCCCAAGAAGTGGAGACCTAAAGTAACGGCTATTCAAGAAGTCAAGAATCTCAAGACGCTAAGCATGGATGAACTCTTGGGTTCACTTAAAACCCATGAGAAGGAATTGGCGAGAGAAGAAGAAAGTGATTAAAAAGCCAAAAAGTCACTAGCTCTCAAAGCAACTCAACTAGAAGATGAGGAGGAGTTGATGGTAGAAGATGAGGATATGGCTCTTCTTTCTAGAAAATTCATAAAATTTCTAGCTAAGAAGAAGAAGTTTCAAGAAAAAGGAAACAACTTTGATTCTTCATCAAGAAGGAACAATAATCGATCTATTCAACCAAGAGTTGAAAACGAAGAAGAAAAGAAGTGCTTCCATTGCCATGAACCAGGGCATTTCAAAACAAATTGCCCGGTTAGAAGAAAGGAAAGAAGAGATAAAAGAGACAAAACCTTCAAACAAGTAAGACACGCCCTCAAAGGCACTTGGAGTGATTCCGAAGAAGGCGAGTCCGATGCCAACTCTAGCGACGAGGAAACGGTTAATCTTTGCCTTATGGCAAGAGACGATGAGGTACACTTTTCTTATGACTCATCTAGTGATGATAATGCCTCTATTAATAATGATATACATGATGAGAATGACTATGAAGAATTATATGATATGTTTGAGGAATTGCATAAAAAATTTAAAAATTTGTCTAAAATGTATGCAAGCCTCAAAAAGGAAAATTTGATTATTTCTAGCAAGTGTGAAAACTTTGAGAAAGAAAATGTATTTTTGAAAAATGAAAACAAAACCTTGAAGAAAGGAAAAGAGAAAGAAACTCCAAACTCACTTATATTAGAAAATGTCAAATTGAAAGATCAAGTGGATGACTTAACTAATAGTCTAACCAAGTTCGCCAAAGAAAAGGATAACTTGGATAAATTATTAGGAATGCAAAGGTGTGTTTTTGACAAAGCCGGTTTGGGCTAAACCAAATTGACAACCAAAAGGATTACAAAAACTTTTTTAAAACATACACACCTCATGATTCCACTCATCTTTGCTCATATTGTGGTAGAAATACTCATTACGTGGATCATTGTTATTATAGGAATGAAAGTTTTCCTAAAAGAAAGGTTACTTGGGTTCCAAAAGGAACCATTATGTTTGCTAACCCAAAGGGACCCAACTTATTTTGAGTACCAAAAGAAAAGTTGCTTAAGATTTTGTTGTAGATCTGCATGAGAGCAAAAGCTAGCAAAATAAAATGGTTATTGGATAGTTGATGCTCGAAACACCTGACTAAAAAAAAAAAAATTTGAGTCTCACTCCTAAACAAGGAAGCAACGTCACATTTGGAGATAACGCCAAAGGTAAAATTATTAGTATAGGTAAAGTTTGTAAGAAATATTCTTATATTGATAATATTCACATAGTTGATAGTTTAAAACATAATTTGCTTAGTATTAGTCAATTGTGTGATAAAAGTTATGAAATTATTTTTAAATTTGAATGTTGCATTGTTAAAAATATTAGTGATAAGTATATCTTGTTTGTTGCTTATAAATCTAATAACGTATATACTCTTGAACTTGATGATTTGTCTAAATAAGATGTTAAATGTTTATCCATATTGAATGATGTTTTGGCATAGAAGATTAGGTCATGATAATATGGATTTAGTTCACAAATTATCTAAAATGGAATTAGTTAAAGGATTGCCTAAAACTAAACTTATTAAAGATAGAATTTGTGATGCTTGTTAACTTGGTAAACAACATAAGTCTTCATTTTGCATGTTATTATAAACTAACAATAATTTTGCAGTCTAAAAATTATTATTTATCATTCAAAGAAAAGAAGGGAACAGAATCTGAAGATCGTCAGCATCAAAATTCAAAACAGCATCGAGACTAGAAGAAGAATAATCAACAAAATTATGCTACATATCTAATAGAGCTGTCCAATCAAGACTCATTGGCTCGGCAACCTCTGCAATAGTACCACTTTGAGAAAATTGTGATGAATGGCCTTCCAAAGCAACTTGGTAATCTGACAGAGTCAGATATACCGGCAAACCCACACTAGTTCGAAAAGCACCATGGTCTGAAAGATTCCCGATAGTCGAAAGAATTTCAGGTGCAATATTTTCTACTAACGATAGGGGCCCTGTAGAACTTCTAGGAGGAGCAAAAGAAAAGCATTGGTTAGCGCTAGAAGACTCTCCTAATCGAGCCTCTAATGTTGTCACTTGTGATTGCAAAGCTTCTAACGCTGTCACTCGTGATTGTAACTCTTGTACCTTCTATTCAAGAGAAACAATAAGTACAGTATAGCCTTTATTGGGATTCTCGACTCTCGCCTTAGCTTCAAAAAGAAATGAATAGATAGTCTCAAGATATTGATGTTCAGGAATATCTTTTAAAATATTTGCAACACTATTTACCCCAAAAACGGTGAAAATTGTACGATAATCTTGACGACTAATCACATCCATAAAAATTTGTGCATATTCAAACCATAGCTGACATTTCTTGCGTTTATAAGTGCAAGCAGCACAAGACGAACCTGTACAACGGAAGGTATTCGGCATACTTGTGATTTGCTTTCCCTTACTCATGGGTACCTCCTATAAAAGTTATAAGAAGAAAATAAATCTCGAGGAAGACAACAAGAAAGAGGGGACAAGAGGCATCTAGCAATTAAAAGAATCCCAAAAACGAAAAGCTGTCATCCTAAAAGGTCAAAAATACAGCGCCCACCGCGTGCATCTAGAGTCCACCGCCCTAGCACGGTCTAGATCCCTCTTTGATGTTGACATAGGGGGAGAAAATGTGCGTAATATTGATACTGCGGTAAAAGGTAAGATTTTTTTTTGCTGCGGTAAGATTTTTTTTTTGCTGTGGTAAGATTTTTTATACTGACTTAAATGTTATGGTAAGATTTTAAATGCTTTAAATGATTTTCTATATTCATACTTTTGAAAGTTTTATTTAAAAATATATATATATATATATATATATATATTTTAAACTATCTCGAATATTTTCAATACTTTTTAATTGTCATCTTTGCATAAATTGAGGGGGAGCATATTATTTATATGCTATTTATGCTTGTCATTGTAAACACACATTATTATGAGTATTAACAAGTATTTTTGCAGCTTTAGATTGATAATTACTGATTCTCTCCTTTTTGATGAAGAAAAAGGGGGAGAAGTATGTGTGTTATGTAAGTATGTGTGTTATGTGTGTGTGTCATGAGTGATAATGGTACACACTCGTTTATTTTATCGTTTATTTTATTATGCTATGCTTGATCTACTAGTTTGTCTATTTGTTTAAGTACTTTTTCGAACTTATGTTTTCGGTTAAGTTGTTTGAACTTAACTTATCTATATGCAAGTATTTTTTATTTTAATAATTGCTTGTATATTGTTATCTATGCACCTATTTAGAGGGAGCATATTATTCATATGCTTAAAATTATTATCTTTTTATAAATACACATTAACTCTATTGTCATCATCAAAAAGGGGGAGATTGTTGACCTTAAAGTCAATTAATCTTATTTTGATAATTACAATAAGTTAATAAAGTGTTATTTAACTCGGTTGTTCCAATGATGATAGCCATTTTAACCGATATATCTTCCGACCAAGTGTAACTTCAAACCGAAGCAATCAAAATCTCACACGAGCTTTACAAACGCCTCTACTCACAAGAAATGAACTCAAGTGATATACATGTGCTATACAAAGCCAAGAAAATATCTAGATTATCAAGCAAGTAAAGATTTGCACAAGAATGATCTCCACATGTTCTACAAGTTATCAAAACCAAGAAAGGATCAAGAACATCAAACAAGTAAAGATACGCACAAGAAAATCAATCATCACGAAGACTCGAATTATCATTAAATGGAGTGAGTGCTTAGATTTTATGTAAAGATACTTTATTGATCAAATCCCTATAGCTCAAACATATTCTTACATCTTTTAAAGATTGATTCAAACTAGCTTGAAATTGAATTTATTTGAAAAACATTATTTTACAAAAACCGATTTTCAAAATAAATTCATATTAATTTTAAATGATCATATTTTAAGCTATTATAAAAATATGTCTCTTAGAAACATATCTTTGAGGTTCAAAAATCATTAGAATTTTATTTGGAACTAAATTATTAAATTGGAAAAATATTTTTATTTTTCGTTTAAAATTCGCTCAATTTTTGCCCAGTTTTGATCTAACGGTAAAATGGAGGCCTTCCCGAACTCCGATCATTTTGAAATTTTTACAGTAGTTAGACAACATCTCCTAGCAATTTTGACTAAAATTTGAGCATGATCCAACGGTCTAGTTGAGAGAAATTAACAAAACAATTTTAAATTTTTTTGTCAAAACTAGCTGTTGCAAAGTTTGAAAATGTATGCCTTGGAGCCAAAACCTCTCTTATTCATCCCCAACAGCCATATGATTTTGTAAGCTATAAATATGATGTCCTAGACATGTTTTAACACACTTGAATCATTCTACAAACTCATTTTACATATATACAAAGTTATTCAAGTATTCAATTCATTTAATTGATCAATCTTTCATTTTTGAGCTATATACTTTGATCAATTTTTATATCTCTTAGTGTGAATTTCATTTGTATTTTGTTATACACAAGAGAAATATTGTACATTGGTATTAGCCACCAAAACTTATTCAAATCATATTTGTGAGAGGTGTATCTCATAGAATAGCAAAAGGGATTTCTTGTGAGAGTATTGAGGGTGTTTCAATACTTGTAAGAGTGTGTAAGAAGAATACACTTGTAGAGGTTTGATCTTCACCCGGAAGGAGATCGGTTATAGTGAAAATTTTCGGGGAACTAACCGAGCGGGGAGTAGGGGGAACAAGCCGAACTGTGTGGACAAAAAATCGTCGACTTCGATCGGTTCAATCTTTCTATCTCTTGCTATATTATATTGTTCTATTTATTCATTGTGTTTGGAATTAACTTTGTTCTTGATTGCTTGATAAATATAGATATCAAATATTTTTAAATCATTTTTAAAAATACAATTAAGTTTTAAAAACCCTATTCACCCCCCCCCCCCTCTAGGGTATTTTCCGACCTACAATTAGTGTATATATATAATCTGAATAAATAAATTGAAGAAAACATACTAAATATATAATATTTGAATACTTATTTAACTTCATAATATTATACTCCCTCTGTCCCAAATTGCTGGTCCCTTTTGGGGAATTCAACTTATTAAAGACCCAACATCATCATTACACTTTTTGGTTTAATTTGCATGAACTTTTCCTTTTTACCCTTTACTTTATTCAAATTTTTTACTTTAAAAGTGAAAGTACAAAAGGGTAAAATAGGTATGTATTTACCTTTTATAAAAAGTGGACATTTATTTTGGGACATCCAAAAAAAAAAGAGGGACTAGCATTTTTGGACGGAGGGAGTATATAACTATGACAATGGTCTTATAGTTTGCCGGCGACTTCTTTGTTCTCGTAACAAAAAATCTCTCAATTCAATCCACACTTATTTATCTTTATAATGTTATATATAACTATGAAAATGGCTTTATAATTTGTTGGCGATTTTTTTATTCTCGTAATACCTCTTGATTCTAGTAATAAAAAATCCTTGAATTCAATTCACTTAAACATGATTGTCAAACTCAAGTCCTAATTCAATTCAACTAAACGTAGTTGTCAAACTTTTTACTATACCGACTCTATTGTAATAGTTTTTCGCAACAAAAAGCCTTCAGGATTCAATCAACTTCATTATAATTGGCAAACTCAAAGTCCTGGTTCAATTCACTTAAAATGGTCGTCGAACTCTTTACTATTTCAACTGTATTGTGATGATTTGTAGATTCAATAATCCTTTGTCATGAAATATCATCTATTGGCAGCCTCGACATGTGCTCCCCGTGACCCCACTTCTTGTTTTTGACTAAAAAGACATAAAAGCCGTTTCCAATTTTCCAACAGCAGAAATCCCATGGTCTATATCAGAGCACTTACGGTGGGTATAATGAATGGTTAAGTTTATCATATTTCTCGCGCAGCGAAAAAAAAACTTAATATACAAATTTATATTATATAATAATAAAGAGGGAGCAATTTTATCATTTGTCAAAATTTCATTCATACAGCTCTAGTTTACTAGTATAATTCATACAGCTATACGAGATTCGTATAAAAAATATTTATATAGGTATAGGTCACTCGTGTCAATTTTGAGCTAAAAAAAATAAATTAAGAAAATGCTTCATATGAGTCAAGCTCACTTGTATAAGCATTTTCTTATTTTTTTTTAACTCAAAATTAATACGGAGAAAGAAGAATCGTATAAGTATTTTTTTAATATCATATCCGCTGTATCAAGTCTCAAAACTTAGTAATCAATTTCTGAATTTAGCATTAAATTTTATAATTACGCTGTAAATGCTCTTAGAGTGGAAATATTAGTACCCAAAAATACTTGGTAATACTTTTAACTTTATTTAGTCATTCGCAACTAAGTAATATATTTGTTACTCGGTTTTTGAGAGTTGACTATAAACTTATATACTCGATCTCTAATAATCGAGTAATACATTATCAATTTTATATAAAAAAAATTTACAGCCAAATAACATACATCTTCTAAAAAATAAAGTGTTTTCAAGTAATATTGCAGAGTGCTAAATATTATCCATGCACATGTACTATCACAAGAGGACAGAAATAGAAACTTCTCCATAATAAAAGGCAAAAAGGTAATTCAGAACAGAAAGGGCCTGTGCCTATAAACGTGGGTGGTAGGTATCAATTACCGTCGACTGCTGGCGTGGCATTAATCCACCGGTGTCGTCTATTCCATATGCAAAAATCTCATTTATAAGTATCACCAAACACTACACCCTATTCTCCTCTGCATCCACCCATATCATCTTCTTCTTCTTCTTCTTCTTCTTCTTCTTCTTCCTTCTCTTCACTTCTCCAACTAATCAAAATTTATACTTCCATGGCTAGTATAAGCTTCATCATAGGAATTGTTGGTTAGTACTTCAACTTTATCTATATATATATGTATGTATGTGAAAATTTTCAGGTGCGAACTCGTTCGTACGAACCGTTCCTTTTTATGACGGTTTTGCATCATAAAAAATATTTTTCCAATGTTTTTATGATGAAAAATTGTTGTAAAAAGGACCGGTCAGTACCAAAAACGAACTCCGTATATATGTATGTATGTATGTATACAGTCAGTCTCCAAAACAAACCGCATTATTTGCAAAACAGTCTAATTTGGTGGCATAAAATTCCTGTCGGAACATAAGTGTTTTTTATTCATTTAAAGATAAAAGAATTCATAGCAAAAGAATTTTGTGGAAGTAGAGAACTTTGATATGATAACTAGTCTCTATCTTTTTAAAATTTTCAAGCATGTTAAATTACTTAGGCATAATTATTTTTTTCGTTTTTACTTTATTTTGTGCAGGTAATGTAATCTCCATTCTCATGTTTGCCTCTCCAATGTAAGTATACCCTTTTTTGATACATGCTTGTATGATTTTTATTTAATTATTGCTATTTTATCTTCAAGTTTGGATGGTGACAAAGCTTTATTTATTTATTTTGAGAGAAAATACACACTACTTGATATCATTACGAATCAAAAAAAGAAGTCAGTTTGGAGAATCCCAGTTTTCTAAAATATCAATAGAAAATGCAAAATGGGTTACATTGCGAGTTTGTCGATCTATTACTTGATCTAAAGATAAATAAAAAATGAAAAGAATGTACAGAGCTTTATATATCAAATGTACTGTTAATTCAGTTAGATTACAGTTAAGCTTCAGCCGTAGTTAAAATGGCAAATTAAATCAAATGGAATATGTTCTAGCTTGGCCCTTTGGAATCTCTTCTCTGTTTTATTATACTTGTCTAAATCTTTTAAAAGGGAGGTTTAAAATATGTTTTTTTAATTACAAATAAAAAAAAATCCATATGAAATTCCCTTTCATGAGACTCGAATTTGAAAGTTTTCTCAGTTTCAAGTGAACAACGTACTCTGTAATTAGACTGACTTATTCTACTTGTCCGAGAATGTCAAATATCACACTATAATTTTATTTTATTTTGGAAGAAACATCCAAGTAAATTGTTCTAGGATTTTTGCGTTATCTCAAAAAAATTAATTGATTGGATGGGGACCTTTTTCTTTATACAAGATGGACCATTTTACCAAATCATTAAAAAAAAATAACTTTTTTTAAAAAGAAAAAAATATATATACGAAAAAAAAGTTTTAAACCTCCTTCCTTTTTACGATTTATTAATAACCATAAAAGAAGAGGATACTACCTAAATCGTAATATTGTAGGTGACACTCAAATCAAAATAAGCCCAAAGCTGTACGAATCGCAATCTCTACCCTAACCCAAAGATTAAGGTAAAAGAAAAAAAGATTTGCACGAAAGGGCGTCTTTTTCATATTTGTAAGCAGTTTTCAGATTTACAATCAAACTCCCGTGATTTGTAGCCTTTTCACTTTCGCAGAAATTGTTGTGAATTGGATAAACTTGGTGGGCCAAACTTTTTGTTTTAATTATTACTCCCTACACTTTAATTTGAAAGTTAATTTTCTTTCTCTTTGGATTTTAAGAATTTCTCATATTAAGATTACATTTCCTAATATAATTAATATATTAATTATTATATATAACAGTGAAAAAACTTAATTTTGATCCTTCATTAATTTAAAATTATTATTTTTAGTTAAATGAATGAATGTCAAGATATGGTTCTTAATTTGAAAGGAAAAAAATAAAAGTTCACAATTATATATTTTTTTTTTCATTTATTTGTAACAATCACGCCATAATTGTAAGACCGTGTGTAGAAAATATAAATCTCACATTTACAAAATTAAAAAGAAAAAATTGTACTATATTATAAAATTTGGGGTTTCTTCACTTCATTAGTACTTATTTTTTAGCGTGTATAAGCTTTTAATGCGAGATGTGGTGATACAACTAGCTTGCACATACTTCGCACCGTTTCAAACTTCTCAAATGTCTTGAATTCTAGTATCAAATACCTTTTTCATTACTGTCTCTCACATGTGATCCACCTCGCACGTGTGTAAAAAGAGGACATAGTATAAGTTGGACTTAATGCGGCAGGGCAAATTAGTCTTTCATCTCAAATTAATATTTAGTTATTCAAGGCCGAATTTTAGTTCTAGTTGAACTTTTTTTTTTGGAAACACAATCATCGGACTGAATCTCATAATTATAAATAAATTTTATATAGATTTTATTGCAATGAAGTTACCAATTTTCTTAAAATGTATGAAATAGAATACTATAAATACATCTCAATTGCTCTCATTTTTTTTCTCCCATATTCTAATGCAGATAGATAGTTCAAATTCATTTGAGCTATAACTCATGAAAATTATTTTTTTTGGGTTCCGTAGCATTTTACCAAATCATTAAAAAAAATAACTTTTTTTAAAAAGAAAAATATATATATACGAAAAAAAGTTTTAAACCTCTTCCTTTTTACGATTTATTAATAACCATAAAAGAAGAGGATACTACCTAAATCGTAATATTGTAGGTGACACTCAAATCAAAATAAGCCCAAAGCTGTACGAATCGCAACCTCTACCCTAACCCAAAGATTAAGGTAAAAGAAAAAAAGATTTGCACGAAAGGGCGTCTTTTTCAGATTTACAATCAAACTCCCGTGATTTGTAGCCTTTTCACTTTCGCAGAAATTGTTGTGAATTGGATAAACTTGGTGGGCCAACAACTTTTTGTTTTAATTATTACTCCCTCCACTTTAAATCGAAAGTTAATTTTCTTTCTATTTGGATTTTAAGAATTTCTCATATTAAGATTACATTTCCTAATATAATTAATATATTAATTATTATATATAATAGTGAAAAAACTTAATTTTGATCCTTCATTAATTTAAAATTATTATTTTTAGTGTTAAATGTATGAATGTCAAGATATGGTTCTTAATTTGAAATGAAAAAAATAAAAGTTCACAATTATAATTTATTTTCATTTATTTGTAACAATCACGCCATTTTTGTAAGACTGTATTTAGAATATATAAATCTCACATTTCCAAAATTAAAAAGAAAAAATTGTACTCTATATTTAAAATTTGGGTTTTCTTCACTTCATTTGCACTTATTTTTTAGCATGTATAAGCTTTTAATGCGAGATGTTGTGATTCAACTTGCACGTACCTCGCACCGTTTCAAACTTCTCAAATGTCTTGAATTCTAGTATATATCGAATACCTTTTTCATTACTGTCTCTCAAGTGTGATCCACCTTGCATGTATGTACAAAGAGGACAAAGTATAAGTTGGACTTCAATGGGGCAGGGCAAACTAGTCTTTCATCTCAAATTAATATTTAGTTATTCAAGGCCGAATTTCAGTTCCAGTTGAACTTTCTTTTCTTTTTTTGGAAACACAATCATAGGACTGAATCTCATAATTATAAATAAATTTTATATAGATTTTATTGCAATGAAGTTACCAATTTTCTTAAAATATATGAAATAGAATACTATAAATACATCTCAATTGCTCTCATTTTTTTTCTCCCATATTCTAATGCAGATAGATAGTTCAAATTCATTTGAGCTATAACTCATGAAAATTATTTTTTTTGGGTTCCGTAGCATTTTTGAGTAGTAAATTAGTGTCTTAATTTGGTGTTAATTAATTTCAGAGGAACATTTAAGAGGGTGGTGAAGAAGAAATCAACAGAGAATTACAAAGGGATACCATACATAACAACACTATTGAGCACAAGCTTGTGGACTTTCTATGGATTGCTGAAGCCAGATGGTTTGCTGGTTGTTACTGTCAATGGAGCTGGTGCTGCTTTGCAACTTGTCTATGTTATTCTCTTTCTCATTTATTCTCCCAAGGATACAAAGGTAACTACTCATATAAATTATTATTCCTTCAATTCTTTAATTTTATTTTTTTTTGTTTCTTTATATCATAAATTACAATTTTGAGGGAATTAAAAAAATTCCCAAAAAACAATTAGTTCAAGTTTATTGTTCGATATGGGATTTGAACAACAAAATATGTGGCATTCCTAGAAATTTATATGGCATAGTACTAGGTACTGAGTAGCACTAATCAATAGCGAGTTCAGAAACTAGAAATGTGAAGGGAAGATTTAGAAAATTTAAAATTTACTTCTCAAAATGAATTGTCCTTATTATGTTTTTATAGTAGTAGATTTCTTTACAAAAGCATTTTTGATATATATATAATTCGCGGATGCCAAAAACAAATGCTCCATGCATGTTCGTGCACCCAATAATTACGTGATAGCTTAGTAGTTATATCATATAAATATATTTTAAAACTAGTCTATATTGTGACACTTTTTTGTAAGCACATTAACCATATTTTTGTTCAATAGGGTTAATTTAAAATAAAAATAAAAATACAAACGATTAATTGAAATAATTGCAATGAATAATCAATTATCATGCTAATAATATTGATTTTGTTGGAGCAGATAAAATCCTTGAAATTGGCAGGAATACTCAACATTGGTTTCTGTGGGGCAGTGATAATTATAACTCTTTTGGCCTTCCATGGAGGTGTGACGCTCACCTTTGTAGGGGTTATTTGTGCTGGATTAACCATTGGAATGTATGCATCCCCGCTCTCTGCAATGGTAAATAAAATTAATATTTTCTCAACCCCAATTTTATCATTTATAATTTTTTTTTTAAAAATAGTGAATTTTTTTATTTTTATTTTTTTGTGGGTCAATTTCTAAATTTGAATATTTTGGGGGTTGCAGAGGACAGTGATTAAGACTGAAAGTGTGGAGTACATGCCATTTTTCCTCTCCTTTTTCCAATTCCTCAATGGGGGAGTTTGGGCTGCTTATTCTGTGCTCATCAAGGATTTCTTTATTGGAGTAAGTTTTGTTATAATTAATTTCTGGTTTGATTTTCTAGGTTCAGTAATTTTAAAGAGAGTTAAAATTGTGGATGTGGGTGGACTAATAAGAGTGTGGATCTTATTTAACCAACTATTGCGTTGATACCATATCATATAACTCACTTATTTGAATCTCAATATTGAATCCGGCATTCTAAATTTTTTTCAATCCATAATTTTAGAGTGAGTTAGAATTGTTACTAAGATGATTTCATAATTTTAGAGTGAGTTAGAATTATTACTCAGATGATGTGGTATCAATGCATTACTTAGTTAGTAGAGTAATAAGAATGTGAACCTCACTTACCAACCAATGCACCGATACTATGTCGTCTGTGTCACTTATTTGAATCCTACTATTAATTCCATCTAGATTTGTTTTTCTAATAGCAACAAAGTGCATGGAAACCTTGATCCCTCCCCATTCTTCTTATATACCGGTCGACGCTTACCACTGTGTTATTGGGAGTCCCTCTATAACTCAATTTAAATTATTTGAAGTAATCATTAACTAACGAATTTTGACACATTGGGTGAATCATCTTTAATTAGGTACCAAATGCAATTGGATTTATATTGGGCTCAGCCCAACTAATCCTCTACACAATCTACAAGAACAAGTCAAGCCCAAAAAAATCAGAGGACAATGATGATGAAGAAGAAGGCTCAGCCGACTTAATTAAAGGTACAATTGAAATGCAAGACATTGAAGATGAAGAGAAGGGGAACTTTAATGTAAGCCTAAGCAAAGGAAGAAGCCTCCCTATCCCATCAATGCAACATAGCTTTCAAAGACTAATGAAAACTCTCACTTCGAACTCTAATGAGTGGCACTCTAATTTGGCATGTGAAAGTGATCATGATCTTGAGAATGGGACTATCAAAGATAATCATGCTTAAGTTTAATTCCACAAATGTCATAAATTACTTGTTGAAGTATTAGGATCTTAAAAGGGGCTTAATTTCGAAGACTAGTATTTTGTTTTTCTTGCTAAACTTAGAAGTCTTGTTTCAAAAAACAATCAAAACTCTTGTATACTTTGGCTTTCTTGTAAAGAAAAATGATGCTTACTTTGCGATAGATATAGGAAATGGTGATGGTTCTATTTCATCTTTTTCTTTTCCCTTTTTTTTTCCCATTTCCTTTGCACAAATTTCATTTTGTAATTTCTGAGGAAGAAAGATTTGTTATCACTTCGGCTCTATTAAATAATAGAATATGCGCGCATTCGTTAGACAATTTCAATAGTAAATATTTCGATCCAAGATGTTTTTCTAGAAAAAGAACCGTTGTTTTTCGATTAGAAGGTAAAACTTGATTTAGGTGAGGAATTCATACATGTAATCTGATAAGCCCGTATTTGTTTCACATCTTTTTCATTTGAACAAAGGAAATTCTACAATTAAGGAGAATGGGGAAAGAGATGCTTCTAAATGCAGTGGTGGGACTCAAACCCAAGTTTTCCACAAGATTAGGGGTGCCTATCACTTGACAACCCCACCTCACAAATTTTATTTTAATTGTTAGACTCATTTATGGTTGAAAAATTATCTACGAAAATATAAATAGAACGATTATACCAAATTTTGGTGACCAGTAAGCACTGAGTTGAGTCACAAATTAGGTCGCTTTTTTTAAGACGTTTCGTAGTTTTGCTAAGTGTTTATGCTAGCAGTTCATCTGTCTTGATTTTCTTTACACGGTGAAAAATCAAAAAACCAACACCCTTAATAATTTGCTCGGGATCGGTGAAATATTTCTATAGGAGGCAAAAACAATTGAGAATTTTTTTCCAATGCCGAGAGAAATGAGGAAGATGATTGATTTTTTTGTATCTCTTTTTCGCAAATAAAGAAAAGATTTTTTAAACGTACATAACTGAAGATATAAAAATGCGTTAGTGGGAGCCATCCATTAAACGAAACAAATTAAAAAGACTTAGTCAAAATCTTTTTAAAATTCAATTTCAAAAAATAATTTTATTTTTAATAAATAAAATTTTACAAATAAATTATGTCAAAAAAAAAACAATATTTTATAAAAAACAACCCAGGGCCAAAGCTCAAGCCCCAGGCCCAGTTCGGTTCGGTCAACATGCGTATAGTGAACCACACCATCCAAATTCTTATGTAATAACATAAAACTTAAATTCCGGCCCAAAGTCAAGAGCCTAAATATGCTTTTATATGAAATCTCGCAAGACTTCATTTTTCTCCTATGTGGAATTTGAAAAATACATAAAAATACTTGTATTGTTTTCTTTTTTCTTTCAAAAGACATTGTAACTCCAATATTTATGATATATATAGGACTATTATTTGTTTAAAGATTGTGTATTTCTAATTTTCTATGAGTTGGAAGAAAAATACACGAAAATAATACGACATTATATGCGCAAATTGTTGTCAAATTAAGTGCAATGTTGGTATACCGCAAACTGAAGGAAGACTCTCATACATGGAATAAAGGCCAAGATTCTCTACCAATATTTCATTATTCTCTCTCCAAGTCAATTCTTTCTCTTTTCCTTTTTGTCCCCTTCTTTACTTTTCACCTTAAAGTCATCTGTTTTTTCCATCTTTTTCTAGCCTCCCAACATTTCTCTTCCACACATTTTATTTCTTCTCTCATTTTTTCTTCCCAACCTATTTCTCCATATCTTCATATTCTTTTATTTCTAGCTAGCAGTGGATTCAAAAATTCATGATAGGGGAACTTATAAAAGATAGTAAATTAAAGAAAACAAAACTTAATTTTTTTTATAGTAAAAGTCTAAATTTTTTATGTTATAATTTATACATTAAATCCGTCTAGAGTTTTCATATTTTAGGAACACTTCATGGTAGTTTCATTATCGATGTTATCAAATATATCTTTATCAATTTTTAATTTTTTTTGAAGGATCAACAACCCACGAAATAATAAAAAAAAAAAAAAAAAAAAAAAGTTTGACCCAACCATTTTGGAAATAAGGAGTCTCAAATCTCCGAAATATTAAGAACAAAGTTGAGCAAGTTAATTTATGCACTAGCCTATTACCATATTTAGGAACGAACTGAAACAAAACATGCTTATCATAAGCAAGGGAGCAAATATAAAAAATTTTGGGGCCAAAATCACTACCAATTGCATCATCATTAGTGTAAGGTTTAGAAAATGAATAAATTGTATTAATAATATGTTATAAATTTATACAAGAAGCTATGGCTATACATGGAAATGAGCAAAGTCAACTATCTACATAAAGGAATACAATCACACAAATCAAGGATTGAATTGGTGCAACAAATCAAGCAGAATCATGATGTGAGCCAGTGCAGCAAATCAAAGAAAATCCCATATCAGATTTACGATTTTACAGTCCCCCGTAAACTCCGCGGTCGGTGATGGATAAAAAATTTAGTTTGAACCAACCATTTTGAGAATAAGGAATCTTAAATATTCAAATATTAAGAAAAAAAGTTGAGCAAGCTAATCTATGCGTAGCTGTGAGAATCCACAAATGCGACTCCCGGGTCTCAATCCCGTACTTGGGAGTCTAATACGTCGGAACGGATTCCGTCGTTTTATTTGCTTTAATATAGGAATGAGTCATATTTTCTATTTCTAAATGCAAGTAGGTTCGTTCAAAATCGCCAGCACATTTTACGAGAAAACGTACAAAAAGGTCCGCGCAGGGGTAAAGGCCAAAACAAGCCTTTTCCTCATGCATTTAGTCTACGAAATCAGGATTCTTATAGGGTTCGGGAACTATGTTATGGTTTGAGAAGGTGTTAGGCACCCATTCCGCCTTTTTCGTCTCTAGTGGTTTTATATGTTTATTCTATGTTGAAAAACTTTGATGCCTTTACTAAAAATTCTCCTACTTACTAAGATATGTTTTGCAAAGAAACCTGATTTTTGGGAAAAACGAGGAAAGGGATGAAAACCTTGTATTCCATAATTCGATGTTTTAGGTTTTATCAAAGTCTAATTACTAATGACAAAAATTTATCTTAACCGTTTTAAAATAAGAGTGATTCGGTATTGTTTCCTCAGATAACAAAATCAATTATCTCGTTTGGTAAATTTTGAAAAATATCGAACCATAGTGGGATTAATTTAATATGGAATTGGACTCTTTGAGGAGAGTGTATCAGATATATTGCAGTCTATATGAAAGACATAATATTTCTGAGCTTAATTCCTAAGTAACTTTATCAGTCCGGGTTTTGAAAATTTGGTTTTAACTGGACGATAATAGTTTAGCTTCTTTTGATTTTGGAAATAGTTTTATTAGGGTTTAGAAAAGAAGTTTTGTTTCTGAAAACAATAAACTAACAGTAACTCGATAATAAGTTTATCCAGTTAGAAAGTGGACAAAACAATAGACGCAACCAGTCTACAAATAATAAACTTTAATTAAAATTAAAATGAAGAAGATTGAAGTAATTGTTTTTGGTTTATGTTGGCCTAAGCAAGCCAACTCCCTACTCACTTATAATACTTTCGAAAATAACAAATACGTATATATAATAAACCTAAATAAGAATTTAGACAAATTTATAACTACTAAATAAAATACAATAAAACTTGTGACGCTCTAAATCCCGTTATGAGATTTTCACCTCTGAAATCCAGTTAATCACGGATGCCGTACGCGACGGCGGGTTTGAAATAGAAAAATCACAACTTTTAAAAAAAAAATCTTAATTAAAATATGATCCGAGTAAAATTCCTTTTTATAAAATTTTGGCATGGGGAGTTTGTTTCAGTAACAAAATCGTCCTGTTATATATAACCATTTCTTACAAACGAAATCACAACCAGCTTGTTCAAAGTCACTCCACCTGTAAAAACCAATCATACGAGTTTACATAGAAAACCATTTATACAACAAGATCGATAACAAGTACTTTAGATAAAAAGTTCGTTTACAATATACCCAAGGCCAAAAGAATATACAACTTTAGTCCCTTTTTAAAGGATTACAAAAGTTTAAAGTCATCAGAGGCTTTTTATTGACGTACGCCACGCGCCAACCCGAGATGCTAAGCCTACAAAACTGTGTTAGAAAATGGGATGAGCCAAAACCGGGCTCAGTGGGAACTATATAAGTTTTATTAAAAAAAATACGCATTGGAAGGAACATGCGCGTGCATTGTATTAAAACAATGTTTATACGTATAACAATGAAACTAATGCAATGCAAATCACCCACAGCATGTATAAAACCTAATCATTAGGACACTCGTCCTAGGAACCGGAAGCTACCCAAACCAACTACGCTAGCCGTACCTCTTAATCTCTTATATGGATTGCATCCACGAACTCATAGCGTAGTGTGGCAATCTAACTACGAGTTTAACTTAACTGATATCATTAGCTTCCTATGGTTCTTTATGGCGTGCTATTCGTTACTTCTCGCTTTGCTTATAATACATTATGAAATCTGTCAACTCGTACATGTCTACACAACTTCTCAATAATACTAATTCATGTCCACAAGACTCCTCGTTTAGTATTCCTATGTGAGTATTAGTACATTACACAATTGAGTCACATTATCAACTCATCAATAATCCCAACGAAATCATGCGAGGAGTATGGATAATAATAATAAGAGATATGATACAACAACCATAACAATAATAAGCAAGTAATATCAATCAATCATATCTCTTGTATAAAGCCTTAAGCTTACACCCCGCAGTCACTAGGCTTAGAGTATCGGTTCCCAATGGACCCCAAGCTCTAAACTAATCATGTCTCCTTCAAGTGAGCGAACTGCCCAGGGACTTGGTCTTATCTTGTAATTCATTTGGAGTTGAACCCGCGTAAGACATTTTTTCAGGAACTACGCTCCAAATAATTAACAAGAAGACACCCGTACGAGCAAGCTCCTCCAAGGACGGAACTACCTTAGGATGTTTTACTTAAGTGTAGGGCTACTGCTTCTCGAAACACACAGTCCTGTTGATAGAGCCACACGATCTAATCCACAAACCAAGGAAGCTATAAAATGCAGGACTACGAAACTCATCCCAGAAAGACAATATACATCAATATGATAATATAACAGGCGGCTACCACCGCATTGTACTGGGTAGCCCTTTCCCTTGTTCGCTTTGGGTGGCTCCACTCTAGCTATAACTAGTATCGGTACTCCCGGCACCTCCGGCCTAGTATTTATATCCCGGTACCCCTGGCCTTAATATGGTGCACCTATATACGTATACAATGGTATTTATATCCCAGTGCCCCTGGCCTTATTATCATGAAAACTACAAATACCATAATTATCGTCTAACTTCAAATATATCAACAAAACATCACAAATATAATTACAACCAACCACATTGTATAGGGCTCCAACCTTAAATCAATTGGGGCTTCAACCCACAACTAGTATCAGTATTTAAACATAGCAATTACAACCCAATCATATAGCAGGGCTACAACCCTCCATAGTGAGGTTACAACCTTACAATCAATAATCACACTAATGGTTTGCCAAAACAGTAAATTAACAATGCACCAAAAAGCCAACACAATTCATCACACATATGACATTCCATACATATATATAGCCAATATACAATCATTCGTATGTCATCATCATAATCACCGTTATCGGCCATTCATCCCAGGCCTAATCGTCATATTATTATTTTATTAAGTTAAGTATCGACTCTTATGATTCTCGCATAACAGGTAAACTCACGGCATGCTGGCCCTTTATTATTATGGCTAAGGCGACCCACACCTCACCAATTTGCGTTCATCACCTTTTTAGGACGTATCGAGGTTGTATTCTCATTGCTAGTTCTAGCAATAATCTACATAAGGCATTTGACTCAATGATTGTTGCATACGGTTCCGCCTTAGTGGGTTTTAGTACAAGTCTCATGAATAATACCCTACACTTGTAACCGATAACATATCTAGGCATATTCATCACTTATATCCCATAATTAAGTATCCTTAAGGCACCAATCCAAAACCCCCCAAACTATAGGTCATACATATAACTACGAGATGGGTTTCATAAGAACCGTTGCGTATACGAACTAAAACATGGATCTACATGTTAAATCATTCACTTGAAGTCTTATTCTATCAATATGAATCATTATTTGAAGCTTTATCGAGCCCAAACCCCATAGAATGCATACAACCGGTTTTGATAAAATCCCCAATTTTGTGTATAAATTTCTTATACAACATAATATGATTTGAAAAGTAAGTTTAGTATTAATGTTCCCACCTCTATTGTTGATATTCCACACAATTGAACTGCTTTGAGAAGTGTAGGCGCCACAATCCCAAAGCCCTAACTTCCCCTTTGAGCTCCAATGGTAGTGACATGAAGAAGAAGATGATGAATAATGATGAGGGTGTAGATTTAGGGCTCAATCTTGATTTATGATGAATAAATCATCAATACCCTCATGAATCTCTCATTTTCTCTTTCTAGAACTCTCTTGAGGTATTGTGGGGGTGTAAGTCGAATTGGGTGTATTGGGGTGATAAATGGTGAGAAAATAGGGGTTAAAAGGGGTTAAAATTCGACAACCAGGGCTCCAAGATTGATCTTGGACCTCCCAAGATCGATCTTGGGAGCTCTCAGCCAAAGCTTGTTTCATAGCACTGACTACTATTAGTATTTTAACCATAACTCCTTGCTCGAAACTCGGATTAAGGTAATCTTTATGTTCATGGAAAGATAATTCAAAGATATACAACTTCTTAAGAGGAAGTCTCCCCAAATTCTGGATGGATAATTCCCAGAAATCCTCTGAATATAGTGTTCTGTCGAACCACTACCGAATGACCAGATTTTACTAACCGACCCATTTCGAATGCTGTTTTGACCAACGAGGAGTGAGAATTGGCTTTCGGTCAAAACACAAAAATTATAGAATAGTATGAAAACTAGGCATAAACGGTGACTAAATTAGATAAGAGACGAAAAGGTTACGTAGCTCCAAAATTGGCTAAAAACCATTAATCGCGAAAGACCGAAACTCACCATTTACAACCCGAAATCGATTCGGACCACCCGAATCACTAAACAATCACTCGCACGAGTGTAAGTAGATTAACACGACTGGTGCAAGGTGCCAGAGCACTACAAAAATCCATAAATTGAGATTTCACCATCCGAGGTGAAATAAGCGACTGAATGAAGGCAGTTGCGGTGGAATGAAAGAACGGGATATTACAAAACTAGTTTGCAGTCGAGAATTCAATTTTAAGAAAATATAATATGACTGAAGACGATTTAAAAAATATAGACTTTTCTTTCCAGATGCAGTCGAGAATTCGACTTTGAGATCCAAGACGTCGAGTATCGAAACTCGGAGATTCCTTAAAAACTTGATAAGTTGAACTTTCTAGAAAATCATATTTTTAGAGATAAAAGCCCTCTTCCTCTAGATTCAAGTTGCCTTCCTCAAACCCTTGGGGTGTTGGCTTTTTTATACTGCTCGGGGGAGTTTGTCGCTCGACATTCCTCCAAAAAGTGGAACTGTCGCGCGACATTTGGACCAATGTCGCGCGACAAACGGCTGAAGTGATGCCCCTGACAGACTGATGTGTCAGGGAGTGGATGGTCTAGGTCAAAGGAATTTGTCGTGCGACATATCCTCCTGAGAACAGGTTTGTTGGGCTACAAACTTCTCGGAGCAATTTCTAGTATTTTAGGTGAGTTCTAGACCCAAAAAAGGTGCTTTTCGAGGGTTTTGAGGGTTCTTGCAGGGATCACGAATTGGGGTGTCTACAATAGCCTTATTCCCATATTTAGGAATGAACTAAAGCAAAACATGCTTATTATAAGCAAAGGAGCAAATATCAAAAAATTTGGGGCCAATCTCTGCTAATTGTATCATCATTAGAACTCAAAAGCTCAATGCCATTAAATGCGTCAAATTCCACCATAGTGTAATTCCACCCACACAAGAATGTTACCGAAAGACCCTTTGGAACTACTTCAAGTTTTGCTGCTTGAATCCTCAAATTAAGATCTTTAAACCGGCAACTAACAAAGAATGACCAAGACGAATCACAAACCACCCACCCCATCCCGAAACCAGCTCTCTATGGGCACCGAGAAGTATCACAATTTAATTTAGCCTAGCCCGGCAAAAGAGGGATCCATTTGATTTGCCTAACGGCTGCCCTATATTGGGGTATTGGCCTTGGATACTATCAAATGCTTCAATGTACACCTCAGTCTTGGGAAGGAAACTCTCCAAGCTCTTTCTTTTATTTTCAAAAACAAACTTGTTTTTATCATTCCATAAAAGCCAATAAAGAATAGCAAAGAGCCCGAAAAGAGAGCTACCATTAAAAGAAGACTAATGCTGGACCCTGTCTGCGAACTCTAAATCCTGAAAATTATTGAAGCATAAAAAGAATGAGCTATTGGTCTACACTTCTAACCATTGTAACTGTATGTCCAATTTAGGGAAAAAAAATTAGGCTTACTCAATTTTTATACAAATTTTCTATACAAAATGATGCGGCAATGCTAAAAAATAAATAAAATAAATAACTATTTGTGCAATATATTTAATGTATTGTCTATCTTTCCTCTAATATAAATGGTGCTACAACTATTTGTATTAAAAAAACTTACAAAAAAAATATATTTCCTCTAAATATATTTGGAACACGGCCAACAAGAGATGCTATCACAAAACCACAAAGTGTAGTGCATGTGATAATTTATACATTAAGGCTCTGTTTAATTGCAAAGGTGAAAAATAAAAATAAATTTAGTTAGTTTGTATGAAATGATAAAAAATAAGGTGAGAGATGTTACTTATTTTATCATTAGATATCCTACATCATTCTATGTTTTTGGTGAATTTTTTTTTCTCACAAGAAAACAAGAAAAAAAAAATCATTGAAAAACTTAAAAATTAGAAAGATATCACACCTATCATTCAACTTATTTTTTATCTTTTTACTAAAACTAACCCAAAATTTTTTTTTTCACCGTGCAATTAAATTTCCTTTTCCTAAGAGAAATTAATCTTATATCAATGTAAATACTAGAACATTGTGACAGTGAGAAAAAGAAAAAATAGATGGTGCAATAAATGGGGAACCGCGGCTTGCCCTTTATGGGCAGCACGACCAAACGCACGCTACACGTGAAATCAAACATGGGTTATGTCTAGTGGTGGAGCCAGGATTTAGACCAAGTGGGGGCAAAATTAAAGTGCACCAAATACTATTTAAAGTCTTAAATTTTTTAAGCAAACTTAATAACATTAATAATAATAGTTCATACAACTGAAATAGCAAATGCGAACAATTACGAGAAATAACAATAACATTATATGGTTTTTCATATTTTGGAAATATTGCAATACTTCCTCTTTGTTAATGTTAATGAAAAGCAGATCTAGAAAAATTACCTAGGAGTGAAGGAGAAATAAATGCGGGACTGTGGGACTGTGGGAGAGTGGAGCCGTGGAGGTGGAGCAGGGAAGCATGGAGGAGATGAGGAATAGAGGTGGAGCAGCGGTAAACGGCGTCACAGCAGTGGCGTGGAAGCAATAGCAGCGGAATATAGATGGCTGAGAGAGTGAGAGAGTGAAGAAAGATTCCGAGAGCAACAAATTAAAGCAACAGATAATGAAAGAAAGCTCGGTGGGTTTGGTTGGTTTAATGAAACTTTTATTTTTTTTTACACATAGAACCCTCAAGTATATATTTCTACATATAAATCCCTATATAATTTTTTTCCAAAAAATACCCCATATGTAATAAAAAAAATTCAAAACCAAGTGGGGGCGCTCGCCCCCGCTTGTCCCTGAATAGCTCCGCCTTTGGTTATGTCTCTATGTAACTATGTATCCACAACTATTAAAGTTGTATAGCGATTATTAATTTGGATTTAGTTTCGTTAATCAAGTATTTCACAGGTTGAATTTTAAATTATGGATAAAACAAATTAAATTTTTAAGTTTATTAAAAAATATATTTCATGATATATAAGAGTTTACATGCTATAGTAAAATTTATTTCGATGATATAAGAGTGTAGCTAACTATGCATCTACCATGACAATAAAAAGTCAGTTTTAACCATTTTTAAATTATGGACAAAACAAATTAAATTTTATTTTATTAAAAAAAATTAAATTTATTTCAGAAAACTAACACCTTTAATAATTTGATCGGAATTGGTGAACTATTTATGCCGGAAGCAAAAAAAAATTGAGAATTTTTATTCCATTGCTGAGAGAGATGAGGAAGACGATTGATTTTTTTTTGTATCTGTAATACCCGGTTCATTTATTCCACCGGGGTTGCCTTCATTCGATTGCTTATTTCACCATGAATGGTGAAATCATAGTTTATGGAGTTTCGTAGTGCTCTAGCACCTTGCACCAGTAGTATTAGTCTAGTTACACTCGTACGAATGATTGTTTGGTGATTCGGGCGGTCCGAATCGATTTTGGGTTGCATATGGTGAGTTTTGGTCTTTTCGTGCTTAATGGTTTTTGGCCAACTTTAGGATACCATAACTTCTTCATTCGATGTTCGAATGAGTCCCCGTCAGTGCCAAAATCTCCGTATTGTTCCCCTCTACAACTTCCGTGTTTGGCCCGGAATGAGATTCCAGCATTTCGAGGGTCCGGGAAGCCAAAAATCAGTTGGATTTAGTGCAGTGGTTCCAAGATCGATCTTGGGAAGGCCAAGATCGATCTTGGGCTATCCTGGGAGGAAAATTTTTGGCAGAGAGCTCCCAAGATCGATCTTGAACCCCCAAGATCGATCTTGGTGTCCTGTGTGTCGAATTTTAACCCCTTTTAACCCCATTTTCTCACCATTTTTAACCCCAACACACCCAATTCGACCACCACACCCCCACAACACCTCAAGAGTGTTCTAGAAAGAGGAAGTGAGAGATTCATGAGGGTTTTGATGAATTATTCATCATAAACCAAGATTCAAGCCCTAAATCCACACCCTCATCACTATTCATCATCTCCTACCTTCTTCTTCCTTCATGGCTACATGAGGCAAGGCTAGGGCTTCGGGATTGTGGGTTCATCACTTCAATTAGCAGTTCAATTGCGTGGAATATCAACAATAGAGGTGGGGACAATATTACTAAAACTAATTTCTTAAAGGTTTATTCTTGTGTTATCATCTTCCCCAAAAATTATATAAACCCTAGGTGGGTTGAGCTTACAATTGGGCAAAGGGTTATAAAACTTTGATTGGCTTACTATTAATGCTTGATATTATTTGATTTTATTATATTTCAAGCATATATGTCTCAATTTATTATGCTTTGCCCAAAACCCACCAAGATGGAGATGAAGCTTATAAATTTCTACGTGAACTATACTTGTACTTATCTTGGTGAGATGATTGGTGATTTTATAACACTTGTACTTGAAGATGATGGGGGAAATATGTATAAGTTGCTTTGGAACTCAATGATTGTGTTGGCTACTTATGATTTTGGTATATATATACATACATGTGTTTTGTTGTTTATGATATTATCTCTTGTGGCACAATTATCTACATAGGTGTATATAGCATGGTTGTAGCCTTGCTTATGATTATTAGGTTGGAGCCCATATGTGCGGTTGGAGCCGTAGCGGTTGGAGCCGCTTGATTATCTTACGGGTTGGAGCCCAAGTCCCGGTACTAGATGAGGGTTGGAGCCCTCTTGATATTATAAGGGTTGTAGCCCTTCGGTTGCCTTCGAGATGACTATACCTAATGTAGGATAATTGGTACCTTATATAGCCAACACATTATATTTACGTATTATGTTTAACATATTAATGGGAGGTTTTGGGGTTTGTGCATAGTATATACCTATTTGTGGGTTGGAAATGGTAGAAATACCTATATATCACATTAGTAACAAGTATCGAGTCCTATTGAGGAGATTTCCTTAAAAACCCACAAAGACGGAACCGTACGTAGCGAATTGTGAACTTGGCGCTCCTTGTAGATTATCGTTAATACTAGTAATGAGTACGCTACTTAGGTACATTCTAATGGTGTGAGATATATATGTAAATGAAGTTTATTGGCCATAAGATTTGATTATTGATATTATGATGAGGCTAAAGAAATGAATTTCACTGTTCATGCCATGTGAATGACATGTTTAGCCCTTATGTTAATTTCTACACGTGTGATAGATTATGTGGGCTTGTGATAGATATATATATATATATATGATATGGATATATTGATGTTAATATGATCACACGTGGTAGAATGATATTAATAATGATGTTTGGCCAACTATCTATGTGGACATTGATTGTAAGGTTGTAGCCTTACCAAGGAGGGTTGTAGCCTTACCAAGGAGGGTTGTAGCCCTACCTTATGATTGGGTTGTAGCCCATTGAGTGCGGTTGTAGCCGCAGCGGTTGGAGCCGCTATGATTGAGTACCGGTACTCGTTGTAACTGGAGTGGAGCCACCCAAAGTGGACAAGGGAAAGGGCTACCCAGTACAGTGCGGTTGTAGCCGCCTATTATGTTATCATATTGATGTATATTGCCTTCTCGCGGATGAGTTTCGTAGTCCGGCATTTATAGCTTCCCTGGCTTGCGGATTAGATCGTGTGGCTCTATCAACGGAATGGTGTTCCGGGAAGTAGTAGCCCTACACTTAGGTGAAAGATCCTAAGGTAGTTCTATCCTCGGAGGAACGTGCTTGTACGGGTGTTCTTCTTGTTAAGTATTTGGAGTGTTGTCCCCGGGAAAATGTCTTGCGTGGGTTTATCTCCAAATTAATTACAAGTAAGGACCGAGTCCCTAGGCAGTTCGCTCACTTGGAGGAGACATGATTAGTTTAGAGCTTGGGGTCCTTCGGGAACCGATGCTCTAAGCCTAGTGACCGCGGGGTGTAAGCTGAGGCTTTATACAAGAGATATGACATTATAATCTTTATATGCTTGTTACTTGTATGGTTGACTGTATCATATCTCTTGTGGTTATTATCCTTATTTATGTGATTACGTTGAGATGATTATATGACAAGCATAACATGGACCAGTTGATTACGGGAAGCGACCTATCATAGCATGACGAACCATAGGAAGCCAGTGTTTGTGATGAGATGGTTTTATAACAATGGTTCTCTGGTGATACGGGAATTAGTTGAGAGTATTCCATGGGACATCGAAGGATGTCTTAGTTAGTCGGACAGATAGCCTTTGGTGAATAAGGATGGGAATCCTAGTGGGGATCGGCATGCACTTGTGTGTAGATTGCATTGCTTTGCATTGTTTTATAAACTTTGTAGTAAAGAAAAGTAGTTATTTTCTATACAAAACTTATATAGTTCCCACTGAGCCCGGTTTTGGCTCATCCCATTTTATAAACAGTTTTGCAGGTCAAGCATTGGGGAGTGGCGCGTGATCTACGAGTCTAGAGACCTCTGATGTCCATATGATATCTTTTGGGTCCTTTATGAAAAGGACCTTGTTGTATAAAATGTTTGATTATGTTATTTTTGTAAAAGATCTTTTGTAGAAGCTTTAATACCGGTTTTGATGTATGAACTTCTTTGATGTAAACTTGTTAAGTTGATTTCTATATGTGGAGTTGTTTTAACGTGAATTGGTATGTGATTGGTTTTGATTTTTACAGGGCGATTTATTAACTGAATAAACTCCACATGCCAAAATTTTATAAGAAGGAATTTGTTTATAATCAGGTTTTATTCAAGAAAAGTCTTTTAAAAGTTGTGTTTTTATAAATTTAAACCCGCCGTCGCGCACGGCATCCGTGATTAACCGTGTCCCGGAGGTGAAAATCTCATTACGGGATTCGGGGCGTCACAGTATCTCTTTTTCACAGATAAAGAAAAGATTTTTAAAGAAAATAAAATTTTGAACATGCCTAACCGAAGAGATAAAAGTGGGAGCTATCCACAAAGCAGAACAAAAAAGACTTAGTCAAAGTCTTTTTAAAATTCAATTTCAAAAATAAAAAAAAACAAATTAATTTTAATAAATAAAATTTTCTAAATGAATTTTGTCCAAAAAAATAATATCTTATACAAAATAACCCCGGGGCCAAAGCCCAGGCTCGGTTCGGCTCGGTCCGATCCGGTCAACGCGCATGTGAGGTGAGTTACTCCATCCAAGATTTTATCCAATAGCACAAAACTTAAATACTCTTAAGAAGTTAAGATCCAAATCCAAGTGCGTACACTTATATAAAACCTTGCAAGACTTCACATTTCTTCCATTTGAAACATAGGAAGCACATAAATATGCTTATTTTAATTTCCTTTTTCAATTCCTAAGTACACAATAACTTCAACATTTATGATATATAAAGTACTGTTATTTGTTTAAACTTGTGTGTTACCTGTGCGACGAACGGGCGATCTTTAATATATTATTGACGAATAATAAAATTTATTGTAAGGTAAAAGAAATACAAATTATAATTATTGAATATGTAAATTAATTTTAAATATTAATCTCAAGCACGCTATATTTATCCATTTATATCATTAAAATATAAAATGATCCCAAATCATATATAACTAATTAATCACCCAATGAAGTCTTATTTTCTAATTTAAGGATTGAGGAAAATTAAAAAAAAAAGAAAAAAATCAAATAATTAAAAAATTAAAGAATAAATGACATAATAGAGAACAATGAAAAATAAAGTAATATAAATATACAATTATTAAATACTAAAATAACACATGACAAAATTTAAATAAAAAAAATATTTAATAATTTTATTTCTTCCATTATATATATATATATACTACTAGATTAGATATTGCGTATTTTTCGGTTCGTTTAGATGGAAGGAATCGGAAGGAAGGAAAAGGAAAAGAGGATGAGGGATTGCATTTTCTTTGTTTGGATAGAATATTTAAAGAGAATGGAATGGAAATGGAAGGAGTGGGAGGAAGTGTCATTCCTCTCTATTCCCTTACTTTCTTTCCTTCCAATATTGGAAGGAAAGAAAACATTTTTAATAAATAATTAACTTTTTTCATAAATTACATTCTTTTTCTTCCTTTCCTTTCTTTCCTTCTTTCTATTTAAACGGGGTTATTTTCATTCATTTCCTTTCCCTCCGTAGTTATCCAAATAATAATAAAATTAAACTCATTCCATTACAGTCCATTCCTTTCTTTTCCTTCATGACTAATTCTTTCCTTTCCACTCCCTCCTTTCAATCCAAACGAGCTGTAAGAGTTTGAAGAAAAACACACGAAAATAATACGACATTATGTGCACAAATTGTTGTCAAATCAAGTGCAATGTTAGTTTACCCCAAAGTGACAAAATATGGGTAAGATTCTCTACAAATATTTCATTATTCTCTCTCTAAATCAATTCTTTCTTTTTTCTTTTTTGTTCTCTTCTTTAACTTTCACCTTAAAGTCATCTATTTTTTCCTCTTTCATCTCTGTCCAGCCTCCCAACATTTCTCTTCCACAAATTTTATTTCTGCCCATTTTTTCTTTTCAACCTATTTCTCCATATCTTCGTATTCTTTTATTTCTAGTAATGGATTCATAACTTCATGATAGGGGCACTTATAAATGATAGTCAATTGAAGAAGCCAAAACTCAATATTATTTAAAGTAAAAGTCTAAATTGTTATATTATAATTTAAGACGCTGAAAAAAGCACCCTTAAAAAATAGAATTGGCACTCATTTTTTAAGCACTCATCCATAATTTTTAAAATGGTAAAAGCACTTTGATGATAAGAGCACCTTATTAGAAAAACCCAAAATGCTATTTTCTTATTTATATAAATATATAAAACAATGAAAAGTAAATTTTGCATTATGCATAAGTATATAGAACAATGAAAAGTCCCATCCCAATGTGATATAGGGATAAAAAAAATACTATTATTTATTTAAATATTACGTATAATACCATATTATGGAATTTTTTACATAAATACGCTGATTTTTTAATTTATTTTGTAAAATAGGGTTGTTCGAAACTTATTTGTAAAAATAGGATAGTTTTAAAATCGAGATTTAAGGTGTATATTTTAGTTGTAAAAACGCGATTGAAAGCAGCGTTTTTTTAAAAAAAAAAAATCAATCTGTAAAAACGCAATCCCTTATCGCATTTTTAATGGTAAAAACGCTACTCAAAGTCGCGTTTTTACCATTAAAAACGTTTCCCCTTGTCCCGTTTTTATAGCATATTCAAAATCCACTTCCCTCACAGCAGAACAACTCCTTTCCTCCCTCATTTCGCCGCACGCAAAGCTCTGCCATATCACCACAATCCTCCTTCCTCCCTCACCGCAATCCTCCATCCTCCTTCAGCAGGTAAAAAATCTTCTCCCCTCTTTGTTGGATAGTTCATTGATTTATCTTTTCCCCTTTTTCTTGTGAATATATGTGCTTGTATGTGTGTATGTGTATGTGCGTATGTGTGTATGTATATATGAAGTTGATAATTATATTGTGGGTTTTGAGATTTTCTAATTTTGGTTGAAATTAGTGTAATATAAACATCAAAATAAACAAGTTTGGGGATTAATGGCCGATGGTTAAGATTTTGTAGCGATTAATGGCCGATGGTTGAGGTTTTCTATTTTTTGGTTGAATGGGTAATATGTATATATATTTGATATATGTTAAATGTGACCCTTTCAGTGGTGGTTTGTGTAGTGGTTTCAGTGGTTTGGGTGTTTTGGAGGTGATTTGGGTGCAACATCGAGTGTTTTGCTGGTCGGACTTTGGTAGTAGTTTGGGGAATTTGGTGGTTCTGTCAGTGTAGGGGATTAACTTCATTTTGGAGCCAACATTGGTTGTAAATTTTGAAAAGCCGCAATTTGTATAACTTATTAGATAGTGATGTTTTATATATATTTGAGCTAGATTTGTAGTGGTCCCTCGGTCATAAAGTATATACATGGTGTCAAATTTGCATATGAAAAAAAGTCAGTTGCCAATGAGAATAAAAATCATATTACAACAAACTAAACCATTTGAAAAGTAATAAAATTGTATATGTAAGCAATTGACTAGATTTATAATTTTTTTTGCTTCAATTGGGGAAAAAAAAGTTGGAAGCGACGTTGCATATTTTTTGAATTGCACCACCCATATTTAAAAATAGATTTGCTTCTTATATGGATTTTTATATTTCTTACCAAACAAAAAGAACGTCTAAAGGAACAGCTTTTGGTTGCATACATCTATATGAGAAACTATAATTTTTTTTAATATTTTTATTTTCATGCCATTACATAAAATTTACAAATTTCCTACGTTAATAATTTACAAATTTGATAATGTTTATTTATTTTTTAACATTTCAATGGGGTTGTGGGGTAATAATGGGTTTATGGGGTTAACTGTTCGGAATTTTTTGTGGGGTTTTATTTGTATGAAGCAAAGTGGTTATCCTAATATTTTATTTAATCTCAACACGTTTAATTTGAGCAATTCGATTTTGCTTCAGGTAGCAATCATAATATTTTATTTAATCTTAAAGTAAGCTTAATTATGGTATCTTCATAGCAATATATAGTAAGGGGGATATATGATAAGCTTTTATATAATCTTTTATTTAATCTTAAAGTAAGCTTAATTATTTAATCTTGAAAGCAGTACGCCTCTAAGAGGGATAAATGAGAAGCTTTTATATATAATATTTTATTTCATCTTAAAGTAAGCTTAATTATTTAATCTTAAAAGCAGTATATACTAAGAGGGATAAATGAGAAGCTTTTATATATAATATTTTATTTAATCTTAAAGTAAGCTTAATTATTTAATCTTGAGAGCAGAATATACTAAGGCTATCGTGATTTGGTGTTATATATATATTTTTATTTAATCTTCAACTATGATTAATTAATTGTGAAGCATTTATATACACACACAGAGTCACATATATATACATAAACTTTTTTTAATTACAAAGTAGGCTTCTTGTTTAAAAGTAATATGAAACTATATATGCATTTTATTTTTCGTAGAAATGTCTTTAAACTCTGGTTCCAGTTCCGGAGAATCATGTTCATATGTCATTTGTTTTTGTGGAGAGCCTGCTCCAATTAGAGTGTCATGGACGTCGCAAAACCCATGTCGGAGATTCTTTGGTTGCAGGAGTTATGGTAGTAATGGATCCAACTTTTTCGACTGGGTTGACAAGGAAAAAACAATTCAGGAAGAGATGAAAGAAATTTACAATCAAATAAGGCATATATCGGTCCAAAAAGAAGATTGGAGGGCAGTTGCTGAAGGGGTTAAAGACTTGAATAATCGTTTGTTGAAGGGCATAGAAAGGGAGAGGGAAAAGAGAGGAGAAGTACAAAGGAAGTACGAGCAATGCAATAAATCACTCAAGTGTGCAAGGAATAGGATTTATTTGCTTATGTTCCTATCAGTTGTGTCAGTTTTATGTAATTTGTTTTATTATGCGTTGTAGACTTATGGTTACTGTTGTTATGTATTTTTGTTTAGTATATGTATATGTTTAGAACTTCGGTAATTAAGTATGTAAGGAAGCTAAATTAGTTATTGCCCTTGCAATATGTAATGCGACATTATAATGTAATTTGTCTTGTAATGAATGGATGTGTATTAATTATGCAGTTTATTAACTTTTTTGGGTTCACATATGGACGCGTTAATACGCATTGTATCTTCTTTTATATCTATTTAACACGTACATGAACATAGGTATTTGTCGATGGATCCTGGTCCTGTGGATCGCCGTGTCTTATATTTACAAGACCAGCATCAGTCTTCTGCTATATGGGCTGGCGATGATCCAGCTTTGTTGGAGTCACGTAGGAGCGCTACTGAGTTTAGTAGGCCTGATGGACAGCAAATTATTCTTCCTGAGATTGTACAGCGTGCATTACTACGAGCAGGATTCTACGGACTGTACCGCATAGGGCACATCCAGTACGATCATGCACTGATTACGGCTATGGTAGAGCGTTGGCGGCAGGAAACACACACGTTTCATCTACCTATTGGGGAGTGCAGTATCACACTCCAGGATGTTGCCGTACTACTTGGATTACCAGTTGATGGCCATGCAGTTACTGGCCCTCCATTGGATGCCCCTCCAGCTGACGTTTGTGAGCGTATATTGGGTATCCGACCACTGGACCACGCTCTCAGGCGTTCGAAATTGAAGCTTTCTTGGGTAGCAGATACATTTGGAGAGATACCTGCCCATGATGCTGATGATGTTGTTGTCGAGCGATACGCACGTGCTTGGATTATTAAATCGCTAGGCGATTCTGTTTTGGCTGACAAGTCCTCGGCATATGTCAGAGTTTCTTTACTCCCACTACTGCAGGATTTAAATATGGTAGGCCATTATAGTTAGAGTAGTGTTGCACATGCAGTGTTGTACAGGGAGATGTGTCGAGCCACGCGTATAAGATCAAAACAGATTGCTGGTCCACTCATCTTGTTACAGGTATACATGGCTGAATTTCAAAAATTTTAATCTTATATTTTGAATTTACATGGTCAATAATATATTATGATTTAATTTATGTTAGTTATGGTGTTGGGAGAAATTATCACATATTCGCCCTCGTCGCTTTGACGTAGCTATTGCGGAGCAGGAGCTCATTCATTCGATTGATAGATCTCCGCACGGAGCCAGGTTTGTTGAATTATAAGAAGACAGTTGTGTCAATATATGCTACGGCTACGATTATTTTTTTTACACCCTACATTTATTTAATACATGTGGCGGACGAGGTTCTCATTAAAGCGAATGCCGATACATGTTTTGACTTACTATAGGGACCAACTAGATCGTATGCGAGCGGAGCAAGTAAATCTAATTATTATGGTAGACTGTTGTGTGACTATATATCTCGTAGCCAATGATTGATTGGGAAATGAACTTGGTTGGTTGAGAAAACTATATTTGTATTTATAGTTGGATGTATAAATTCCTTTTTGATTGATTGGGAGATGTACTTGTTTGGAAAGTTATAATAAACTTGTTTAACTGGTCAATATGAAAATAATGGATTGTTTTATAAACAGACGGAACTTTGCCGAAATTTTCAAAAATTATAAATGTTTTTATGTACATTTTAAAATTTATAAGTTGTATTTCTTAATTTACAGATGATTTGGCAGCCGTACACTGCACATGTTATGGCTGGTTTGCCTCCTTATTGTCTTGCCGGTCAGGCTATATGGTGGAGCAGGTCACCTCTTATCTACTTTGAGATAGTGGAGTGGCACCTCCCTGACATAGTCATGCGACAATTTGGTTTACACCAGAATATCCCCGTTCATTTTGACACCAGTGAGCAGTTGCACGATACGAATATGAGAGGGAGGGGGCGCGGAGATCCCATTGATTGGAGACATCAGCACCGGGATTATATCGCCTTTTGGGATCGCAGACATGACCACGTAGTCACTGCGGATGTCTTACAGGGCCCGATACAGTACGACCACCCGTATATGATTTGGTTTCGTACTGTTACTCGTCGTTTCATTCTTGCGGCGCCGGAGCAGCCTCCTGAGTTTGGTCCTGAGCCAGTAGGAGTAACATTAGAGATACTGGTAAGTTAGAATTGCATCAGCTAAATGTAATTTAGAATTTTTTTGCCGTCTTAAATTTCATATTTATATAATTTTGTTCTTTTCCTAGGGTGATGCGCTTGCTAAGATATATTCGTTGGCTATGAACCATCCTTTGCGGTCGATCACAGGAGATTCTACATCCGAGGAGATATCTGACTTGGCACATTCAGCTCTTATTAAGGCGCGACAAGAGTTTCGATTATCTGTTGATCCATTACAGGTCCACGGCCCTATACCCGAGCCAATCCCACGACCCCCATCGCCGTCGTTGCCAGAGGCGACACGCACCTGCCACTACTACTACTAGTACGTCTTCGGCACAGTCTGATACATTATCACATGATGCTGGGCCATCTACCTCTACACAGCAAGTCTCTTCCCCGTCGGACCCTACAGTCACCACTACTACTACGTTACCTACCACTACTACTACGTTACTACTACGTTACCCACCCCTACCACCACTACTACTACGTTACCTACCATTACTACTACGTTACCCACCCCCACCACCACTACTACTATGTTATCTACAGATGACCCCTCTAGATTACTAGATACTAGTACTACTAGTACGTTACCCACCCCAACCATTACTGCTAGTGCTTTTACTTCTCCATCGCCCTTTAGCCTATCACAGCCATATACGTTATTCTCCACACCTGACCCCACCACTACTTGCACTATTACCAGTACTAGTACTATTACTACGACTATTACTACTATGTTACCCACCCCCACCACCACCACTACTACTACTACTACTACATATGTGTTTTATTCTCCATTTCCCCCCGGCCTATCACAGTCAGATACGTTATCATCACCACCACCAGCCCAACTTACCGCAGCTGAGTACGACAGACTTCTCGACACTCTCTACCATATACGAGGATTTTGACATAGGACATTATATGTCTATATTGACGACAGACTCGTCATTTATTTCACCAGTCGTGTCGCATCAGCTTCCACTCGGACTTTCACAGTCACCGACACTTACACCCACAGATCATCATGACAGATTGACACAGTTGGGCATAGCAGATGTCGTAGATGTACCTGGGCTACCTATCGATATAGGGAGAGGGAGAGGTAGAGGTAGACCGAGGGGTAGGGGTAAGGACAGGGGCAGAGGAAGAGATGTAAAGGCGCACACCTATACAGAGGTCGAGAGGGATGAGAGGCCGAAGAGGAAGAGGAAAAAACCTAGTTGTGGTACTTAGTAGGTTGATTGTTAGTTATTAGATAGAAAATGTCATTTCATTACTTGTATTAAATGGTTGTACATGGATATTTATTTTTGCTTAAATGTATAATTTGCTGTGTAAATGAACTTAGAATTTTGGTATATATGAAAAACATACCTCTACATCTGTATTTTTTGAAAGATAACAAACATTTTGCATTAAATTAATTAAATAAAGGTTGCGGTTACAACATTACGCATAAAGAAAAATAAAACATTACACATGAAATAAAGTAAAGCATACAAAGACATCAACTTAAATATTACATACTAAAACCAAATATTAATTGAGAGTGTCCTTAAGAAACTGCCAGTACATTAGATAAGGGAAGTTGACGCCTTCTTCTACCAAGTACATGAGATTGGCGTGTTCTGTCTGCAGGAAAGTGAAGATAAAATAATATGCATTAATTGCTGTAAAAATAAACATCAACAATATTTTAATAAAATTTATGGTATGCAAACGTCAGGTTTTACCATTTCACTGTCAACAGCGGCATAGAATTTTGCGAGATAGTAGCCCCTTCTTGTCGGAGATTCAGTTACATGTTTTGGATGGGGAGTAGACCTTTCATTCTCATTGTAAAAACGGTTATATTTTTTCACGGCTGGTAGAACCTTTGCCCACAGTTGAGCAAGTTGATCAGGCAACACAACCCTGTCTTTCCATAAGGAGTTATTTTTCTTAGGTGCTTCATTAAAAATTCTAGCAATTTCCTCCCATGTTCGCTTGTTATCCCGGTCACACCATTTACTATCATGGGTAACTTGTTTCCAAGCATCACACAGCAAGACGGTGTTCAGGTATTGCGAATTCATCTATGTCTACGGATGGATTATTGTTTAAGCTAGAAGAAGCCATTTGTTTGTTGAGAGTGAGATAAATTTTTTACCTTCAACATTTTGTACTTATATAATCTCCCCCATAGGCGCGCATTGGTGTGACAATGAGATGACGCGACACTGCTATGACAATGAGATAACAAGACATTGCCATGTCATGACTGCTATGACAACACGCTGCTACATGACTGAGATGACCAGGCACTACTATGACAATGAGATAACAAGACACTGCTTAAGCTATGATTGCTATGACAACACGCAGCAAGATGACTGAGATGACAATTCGATGGTGGGTCTGACAATACGCTATGCATTACGAGTCATAATTATGATGTCAATTTGTACACGCTATAGGGATTCAAATATCTATATCTAATAATTTTAATTTCACCAGACTTAATAAATACAACAACTACATAAAATTAAACTAATTATGTTAATTAACATTACATTATAAGTTTTAACAAAAAGATCCTAATTACGAATAGACCACCAATCTGCTACATTATCAAATAATAAAGTAAGACTGCATATCTAATTACGTAACAATGCAACAATTATTTAATCTGATTTTGGGGACACTTGCGGCAATCATGCCCCCCCTCTCCACAAGTCCTGCAATGGTTGTATCTTCAACGATCACTTACGTCCATCTCGTTATGAATGCGCCTAGATGGACGACCCTTTTGCCGCAACAAGTTTAGATTAGGAATCAAAACACCTGGAATTGTATTAACCAAATGGGTTTCCCAGTATCCTTTTGGCAAAGCATGATGCAAAGTAGGAGAATATGTAGCCACGTACGCCTCAAGAGTCAAATATTGATGAATTAAGTACTTTGGTTCTAATCTTAATTCAGCACACACCGCTAATACATGTTTACAAGGATACTTATAAATTGTCCACCTCCCACAGCTGCACGTGCCTTTCATAATATTTACATTCTTCACATTTCTTTTGGCTGACGTGACAGAGGCAAGTTCCTCCGAGTTGTTATACCTAAAAATAATATATTTGCCAATATCCTTCATGCTCTTCGATAATTTCAGTGCCATGAATGGCGTGTGTTCTACCTCCGAATTATCAAGCCTATCTTTCCCCTGCTCGCCTCTTTCGCAAAACTACGTAACAAGACGTTGAAAAATGAGCTGCACCGACGCAATAACAGGTAAAAACCTCGCTCCAATTAAAACTTCGTTGAAAACCTCTGAGATATTTGTTGTCTTTATCCCATAACGATGCTCTCCATCGTGAACAAAAGTCCATTTTTCTAGGGGAATTTGGTTTAGCCACCTCCATGATTTTTTTCCTTCGCTCTCTTGCTGATCATCATACTCTTTGATCATATTCATGTATTTATTGAATTTCGGCAAGCAGTAAGCAGTTGCAGCTTTCCACATTAGTATCTTTAAAGTCTCGTCTGGTTTACATTTACTTGTAAAGTTACTGCGGACATGTCGCATACAAAACGATGGTATGTCATTGGCTCTTGAAATTGTGGGTCGGAATTAATTACAAACAGTATGCCCCTGTGCCGATCAGAAAGCAAGCAGATGCCATCTCGTCCCCTCACGACGTAATGCCAAAGCCGCGTGAGAAAAAAATTCCATGTGTTCATGACTTTCCTCATCGCCGAATCCAAATGCAAGTGGGAATATTCCTTCACTTGCATCCATAGCCATTGCAACAAATAATTTTCCATTGTACTTGCCACGTAGATATGTCGCGTCTACACTTATAACAGGCCGACAATGCATAAAGCCTTCAATGGACGCACTAAAGGCCCAAAAGTTCTTATCAAAAATACGATAATGGCCATCATACATCTTTCTTCTATACTCGTGGACGGTGCGTTGGTTGTTGTACTTAATTGTGGCCAAATATCTCATCATAATAGCATAAGACTCTTTCCAATTGCCAAATAGTATTTCAATAGCCTTCTGTTTCACATTATATGCCTTCTAATAAGAAATCTTATAACCATATTGATCATTAACAAATGCGACGATAACGCCAATCTTAAGGCCAGGGTCAACCTTAATCATGTGTTTTACTTTGCTGGCAGTGAATTTACAGTCCAAATGTTTGTGACTTAGTTTCAAACGATCAAATGTGCATGTGTGGAGACCCTCGTACTTGGTTATCTCAAACTAGCCATGTTTTTTCTTCCTCTTACAAGCACGAAGCCGCCATTTGCACCCTCTTTTATGCAATTTACACCTTATTGCCCCTGTATCTGCCTTTGATTCATCAACAATAAATTCAATTGAATTCTTAATTGCATATTGTTTCACGGACAATCTTCAACTTATCTTTAGTCTCGTAAGTGAGCCCCTTCCGTAATTCATTTTGATCTACCAACTGCTCATTAATTGTCACCTCCTGATCCACATACGTAACAGGAAATTGTGTGTAGAAGGACGGTATGTCTTCCGCAACCACCTCAATTTGGTTTGATTGTTCACATTCATCGCTTTTAGTGTCACTCTCTTCTGTACGACAGTCAGATTTCGAGTTCCAATCCGTGTCCTCTCTAGTGGAGTCATCATATTCTATACCATCTCCGTACTTAAACATTGGCTGGTCCGATATGTAATTCTTATGGGTATGGCTACGTGTCTCAGGAGAAAATTCAAGCTTTTTTGATGGTCGTGAAGTAGAAGGCAAGTTAGAAACATGAGTGTACTGTGTCGATGGTGGTGAACTATATGACGTTGAGGCTGGAAAATTTTCAGCAAGTGGGAACACATCATAATTCAGATCAACTTTCTCCACATACAAATCGATTACATTAACAGATGGAACATTTAGGCAAGAACCCATTGCAAAATGTAAGCTTCTGTCATCATTAATTTCATGGAGGAAGAAACTGCAAACATTTATGGTCACAAAGCGTGGACATCTACATACAATCTTTAAGGTGGACGGTGAGAGGTTAACATTCATAGCAGAATAAATCATTCCAACTAATTCCGAGTACGTCGTACCTTCTTTAACGATAATTCCTGTTTTATGTTGCATATTGTAACATTGTCCATGCTCTCCATTAATAATTTCTCCGCCCCAGTATAAAAGCATAAATACTTGTCTGCTCGTCATTATTTACCTTCAACACAATTAAACAAATTTATCACCAACTGATAGTAAATATAATTTATTTAAAATAATCAAGCATGCCTTCCATTATGATGGTAAATAATACATTCTTTAAAATAAAATATAATTTCTCAAAAATTAATTAAGTATATACATTCTTCAAAGTAGTTATATAATTATTGAAAAAACAAAATTAAGTATCAACTCCTACGAAATATTATATTAAATTATTTATTTAAAATCATAAAATAAAATTTTGCAATATAAAATTATAAACTACTACAAATATAACTATTAAGTATATAGCAAACTTAGATCCGCAAACAATCAAACTTATAAACCGCTACAAATATTATAAACCACTACGAAATATTATTAATTATCCCTAAATTTAGCTTATAGCAAACCTTATAATTTTGAAATCTATTAATATCCAAAATTCCAAAAGAAACATACATTTAATTAAGGAACTTGAAATTAATTTCAAAAATATTTAAAACCATAAATCGTAATAATTGGGCTAAGCACAAATCTTCTATATTACAATAATATGATAATAAATTTACAAATTTGCAATAATACATACATTCACAAATTTACAATTATATGATAATAAATCTAACCCTCTATATCATAAATCTACAATAATCAAATAAATCTATATCATAAATCTACAATAATATCCCATTTATTTCATTCATATAATTATTATTCAAACATAGATTTACAAATAATCAAAATATATATATATATATATATATATATATATATCTACAAATAAATAAAAAATATAGATCTATGAATAAACAAAATACTGTAAATGGACATACCTATTTTTTTTGAAGTAGAGAAAAACTATTATGAGTGAATGATTTTCTGAATTTTTCTATTTTTCATATTTTAAATTACGAAGAAGATGGACAGAAAAAGAGCAAGAGGAAGAAGAACTTCAGAGCAGCAAGAAGAAGAAGAAACAACAAGACAGAAACGGCACAATCAAATTTACAATGTGCTCAACAGCTTATAGGGTTTGTTGGTGGAAATTAATTAAATTAAAAACCGCGGAAATGAATTCCGGTTTTTTCTTTAAAAACGCGATCACTTTCATCGGTTTTAAAAAAATCTGCTTTAAAAACGCGATTTTGGCTTGCGTTTTTAATGGTAAAAACGTGATATGTAGTTGCGTTTTTAACAGTAAAAACGCTATAGGTAGTTGCATTTTTAACACAATTTTTTTTTTTGTAAAACCGCTATTTTGACTCGCGGTTTTAGTGTCAAAATCAAAACTTTAAACCTCGATTTTAAACTACCCTATTTTTGCTAATAAGTTTAAAACAACCCTATTTCACTAAATAAATTTAAAAACAATCATAATTATAAAAAAGTCCCATATTATGTGCACAAATTGTTGTCAAATCAAGTGCAATGTTAGTTTACCTTTAAAAAACAAAATATGGCCAAGATTCTCAACAAATATTTCATTATTCTCTCTCTAAATCAATTCTTTCTTTTTTCCTTTTTGTTCTCTTCCTTAACTTTCACCTTAAAGTCTTCTATTTTTTCCTCTTTCTAGCCTCCAACATTTCTCTTCCACAAATTTTTATTTCTTCTCATTTTTATTTCCCAACCTATTTGTCCATATCTTCATATTCTTTTATTTCTACTGGCGGATTCAAAAACTCATGATAGGGGCACTTATAAATGATAGACAATTTTTTTTTTAGCCATTGCCACAGAGGTATCCTCACACCACATTGGGATGGGACTAATCCCCTGCCTGTTGTGGCCGGCCACCGCGTACCACAACCGCAGAAACGATACCGGCAGGCGCTTAGTCCAAAGGCACGGTGCCTGTTTGGCACTCATTATTATTTGTAGTAAAAGTTTAAGGGCCTGTTTGGTATGTGTTTTTTTTTTCTCTCCCAAATTTTAAAAACTCAACTTCAAAATCAACTCTATTTTTACACTTTTCAAAATTTATTTCACTTTACTTTCTCTCTCTAAAAAAACTTTTAAAACACCATAACTTTAAATTCAAAATTCAGAATTAAATAAAAAATATATATTTAAAACATACTCGTCAAGATCTATAAAATAAGATCCATTGTGACTATTTTTTGAAATTTTTTTATGAGATTTTTTAGTTGATTAAAAAAATTCAAACAAAAACCAAATTTACTTTTCAACATACTTCCAAATTTTACCAAACACCATATTTTAAAAACTCAACTCAAAATATCCACCAAACATTACTAAATTGTCATGTTATAATTTAGGGCACTGGCAAAGACACCCTTAAAAAATAAAATTGACACTCATTTTTTAAGCACCCATCCATAATTTTTAAGATGGTAAAAGCACTTTGATGATGAGAACACCTTATTAGAAAAACCCAAAATGTTTTTTTCTTATTTATATAAATATATAAAACAATGAAAAGTAAATTTTGCACTATGGATAATAGCCTGTTGATGTCATTTTCTCAAAAGGAATTTGGCTTGGTCAATCCATTTGGCCAATCTTGTAGAAAAATTGGATTATAGTTTGGTTATAATTTCTTGCAATATTTTTCAAAAAACTTTTTATATATCCACTTTTGGAATAGTAGGGTATAGTCTTTTATAATATTTCTTGAGAAAACGATTTATAACCTCTTTTCTATTGTTTCATTGAAAAAAGGAAAATAATTGACATTTTGGTTTTACAAATATTTCTTCTAATTACTAAGAACACTAAATGCATGTGTGTGACCCAATTTTTTTTTATCACATAGCCTGAATAAAATCACATATACATCATCTTCACTTTCAATAATATGATTGCAACCTTAGTCGTACATTCGTGCTCTTTTGCCAAATGAACTAGTTGTGATATTGAAAAGATTATCATTTTGAAAAACACAACAAGAAATTAATTTCAATGGCATCACAACTTCTCTCTTATTCATATATATGCTTAAAAAAATCAATAGAAAATTACAAGTTTTGAAACATAATGAGTATTCTTAATTTGAAGTGTTGCAGTAACACATAACTTCTTTTAAAAAAAAGGGGTACTCAAAATGTTTTTTTAAGGCATCATACTAGCACCCAAGAATATAACATATTTGAAGTGTATGGTGCTTTCAAAACTCAATTTCTAATAATTTGGTTTATCTTTTTAAAAAAATGGGTGCAAAAATTGGTTTATTTAGGTGCTTTTACCAGCACCCTATAATTTATAGATTAAATCCGTATGGAGTTTTCATCTTTTGCAAACACTTCATGGTAGTTTCATTATCGATGTTATCATTATCTTTATCAATCTCTTTTTAAAGAGCAACACCCCACGAATCACAAATTAAAAATAATAATAATAAACAATAGTTTGAACCAATCATTTTGGGAATAAGGAATCTCAAATATCCAAATATTAAGAACAAAGTTGAGCAAGCTAATCTATGCGCAAGGGAGTGCGATTCCAATCACACGAGAAAGCTGCCGAAAGACCCTCTGGAACTACTTCAAGTTCTGCTACTTGAATCCCCAAATTAAGATCTTTAAACTGGCATCTAGCAAGGAGTGACCAAGACGAATCACGAACCACCCACCCCATCCTGAAACCAGCTCTTATGGGCACCGAGAAGTATCACAATTTAATTTAGCCTAGCCCGGCAAAAGAGGCATTCATTTGATTTGCCTAGCGGCTGCTCTAAATTGGGGTCTTTGTCATGGATGCTATCAAATGCTTCAATGTACGCCTCAGTCTTGGAAAGGAAACTCTCTAAGCTCTTCCTTTTTTTTTTTCAAAACCAAACTTGTTTATATCATTCCATAAAAGCCAATAAAAAATAGCAAAGAGCTCGAAAAGAGAGCTACTGTTAAAAGAAGACTAATGCTGGACCCTGTTCGCAAACTCTAAATCCTGAAAATTATTGAAGCAAAAAAAGAATGAGCTATTGGTCCACACTTCTAACCATTGCAACTGTACGTGTCCAATTTAGGGAAAAAAATATTAAGCGTACTCAATTTTTATACAAATTTTCTATACAAAATGATGTGGCAATGCTAAAAATAAATAAAATAAATAGCTATTTGTGCAATATATTTAATGTATTGTCAATCTTTCTTTTAATATAAATGGTGCTACAACTATTTGTATTAAAAGAACTTTCAAAAAAATTAAATATATTTGGAACACGGCTAACAAGAGATGCTATTATAAAACCACAAAGTGTAGTGCATGTGATAGTTTACACATTAAAGCTCTGTTTAATTGCAAAGATGGAAAAAAAAAAAAATTTAGTTAGTTTATACGAAATGATAGAAAATAAAGTGAAAATGTTACTTATTCTTTGAGTAGATATCCTTCATCATTCTATGTTTTTGGTGAATTTTTTTTTCTCACTAACGAGAAAAGAAAGAGAAAACAAAAAAAATTTCTTCATAGAAAAACTTTAAAATTAAAAGGATATCATTCAACTTATTTTTTATTTTTTTATTAAAACTAATTCAAATTTTTTTTTCTAGAAATTAGATAGAAGGTCTTATTACAAATTGATTTTTACCAAAAATCCAATGAATAATATTTTTTTGAATGAAGGGCCTATTTTTAATTGGTGATTAGCGTAAGAGGCTATTTTGTTTTATATTTTAAATGAAGGTATTTGAATAAATTTAAATATCATTTAATTAATAAAAACATGTTATATATTACCTAAATTACCCCCTTCTTATGAAATTTGCACAAAAAATATGGACTGCAAAGTTCATATTGCAGTAAAATATAGAGTGCAAAGATCATATTGCAATGAAATATGGACTACAATATGAACTTTGCACTAGAAATATGGACTGCAAAGTTCACATTGCAGTAAAATATGGACTGCAATATGAACTTTGCACCAGAAATATGGACTGCAAAGTTCATATTGCAGTGAAATATGGACTGCAAGGTTCATATTGCAGTCCATATTTTAACGCATATTAGTATTTTTTTTTATTTTAAGTGTTGGGATGTCATTTTACAATGAAAAAAAGAGACCAATATCATATTATCAATAAAATAAAAAATAGGCCCTTCATTTACAAAAAAATTATTTCTTGGCTTTAGTGTGAAAATATTTCTCTAATAAGACCTTTTTTTTTTAATTGTCCCATTTTTTTTTCACCGTGCAATCAAATTTCCTTTTCCTAAGCGAAATTAATCTTATATATCAATGTAAATACTAGAGCATTGTGAGATAGAGAAAAAGAAAAAAGAGATGGTGCAATTAATGGGGAAACGCGGCTTTCCTTTCATGGGCAGCACGACCAAACGTACGCTACACGTGAAATCAAACATGGGTTACGTCTTCTATGTAACTATGTATCCACAACTACAACTATTAGAATTGCATAGCGATTATTGTTTTAGATTTAGTTTCGTTGATCAAGCATTTCACAGTCCAACTTTAGCGACTATAAAAATATTTTGTAATTAGCAGCAAATGCGATCTAAGTTAAATAAAAAAAATTATATATCCACTACAACAATAGAAAGTCTGTTTTAACCATTTTTAAATTCTAGACAAAATAAATTAAATTTTATTTTATTTAAAAAATACAAAATTTATTTCAATGATATATAAGAGTTTACATGCTAACTATGCATCCACTATAACAATTAAAAGTCGGTTTTGACTATTTTTAAATTATGGACAAAACAAATTACATTTTATTTTATTAAAAAAATTAAAATTTTTTTCAGAAAACTAACACCTTTAATAATTTGATCGGAATTGGTGAACTATTTATTCCAGAAGCAAAAAAAAAATTGAGAATTTTTATTCCAATGCTGAGAGAGATGAGGAAGACGATTGAATTTTTTGTATCTCTTTCTCACAGATAAAGAAAAATTTTTAAAGAAAATAAAATTTTGAACATGCGCCTAACCGAAGAGATAATAGTGGGAGCTATCCACTAAGCAGAACAAAAAAGACTTAGTCAAAGTCTTTTTAAAATTCAATTTGAAAAAAAACAAATTTATTTTATTTTTAATAAATAAAATTTTTTAAATGAATTTTGTCCAAAAAAACAATATCTTATACAAAGTGACCCCCGGGGCCAAAGCCTGGGCTCGATTCGGTTCGGTCCGATCCAGTCAACGTGCGTGTGTAGTGAGTTACTCCATCCAAAATTTTATCCAATAGCACAAAACTTAAATACCCTTAAAAAGTTATGATCCAAATTCAAGTGCGTATTATATAAAATCTTGCAAGACTTCACATTTCTTCCATGTGAAACATAGGAAACACATAAATATGCTTATTTTAATTTATTTTTTTAATTCTTAAATACACAATAGCTTCAACATTTATGATTTATAAAATACTATTATTTATTTAAATATTACGTATTTTTATGAGTTGGAAAAAAAAACACACGGAAATAATACGACATTATGTGCGCAAATTGTTGTCAAATCAAGTGCAATGTTTGTTTACCGCAAAGAGACAAAATATGGCCAAGATTCTCTACAAATATTTCATTATTCTCTCTCTAAATCAATTCTTTCTTATTTTCTTTTTTGTTCTTTTCTTTAACTTTCACCTTAAACTCTTCTATTTTTTCCTCTTTCATCTCTTTCTAGCCTCCCAACATTTCTCTTTTACAAATTTTTATTTCATTCTTATTTTTTCTTCCCAACCTATTTCTCCATATCTTCATATTCTTTTATTTCTAGTAGCAGATTCAAAAATTCATGATAGGAACACTTATAAATAATAGATAACGAAGAAGCCAAAACTCATTATTATTTATAGTAAAAGTTCTAAATTGTTATGTTATAATTTAAAGCGCTGGTATTGATTTATTTGTGTGCTTTTACCAGCACCCTATAATTTATAGATTAAATCCATCTAGAGATTTTATATTTTGCAAACACTTCATGGTAGTTTCATTATCGATGTTATTATTATCTTTATCAATCTTTTTTAAAGGATCAACACTCCACGAATCATAGATAAAAAATAATAATTTATGCTTACCAAATTTAAGAAACAGTCCGAAAAGAGAGCTACCATTAAAAGAAGACTAATGTTGGGGTCAATCATAAGAACTCTAAATCCTGAAAATTGATCGAAGCAAAAAAAGAATGAGCTATTGGTCCACACTTCTAACCATTGCAACTGTACGTCCAATTTAGGAAAAAAAATATTTGCTTTACTCAATTTTTATACAAATTTTCTATACAAAATGATGTGGCAATGCTAAAATAAAATAAAAAATAACGTGTTATGCAATATATTTAATATATTGTCTATCTTTCCTTTAATATAAATGGTGCTACAACTATTTGTATTAAAAAAAACTTACAAAAAATATTAAATATATTTGGAACAACGGTCAACAAGAGATGCTATCATAAAACCACAAAGTATAGTGCATGTGATAATTTATACATTAAGGTTCCGTTTAATTGCAAAGATGAAAAATAAAAATAAATATAGTTAGTTTGTATGAAATGATAGAAAATAAAGTGAGAGATGTTACTCATTTTACAAGTAATATCCTCCATCCTTTTATATTTTTGGTGAAAATTTTTTACTCTCTACCAAGTAAAGAATTTTTTTTCATGGAAAACTTAAAAATTAAAAAGATATCACCAAAATTAAAAGGATATTACCGCAATAATTCGACTTATTTTTATCTTTTTATTAAAACTAACTTAATTTTATTTTTTTTACCGTGCAATCAAAGCGGAGCCTAAATAAACAAACTATTCTTGCATACAGAGCAAGAATTTGAATGTGGGAACAAGGGTCTTTCCTTTTCCTAAGCGAAATTAATCTTATATATCAAAGTAAATACTAGAACATTGAGAAGAGAGAGAAAAAATAAAAAAGATGTGGCGCTATTAATGGAGAAACGCGGCTTTCCTTTTATGGGCAGCACGACCAAACACATGACGCTCCACGTGAAATCAAACATGGGTTATGTCTTCTATGTAACTAATGTATCCACAACTATTATAATATAGTTTTTATTGTTTTGGGTATAGTTTCGTTGATCAAATATTTCATAGGTTGAACTTCGGCGATTATAAAAATATTTTGTAATTAATAGCGAATGTGATCTAAGTTAAACCAAAAATCCTATATATTCACTAAAGCAATAGAAAGTCTGTTTTGATCGTTTTTAAATTCTAGACAAAACAAAACAAATTGAATTTTATTTTATTAAAAAAATAAAAAAATTATTTCAATGATATATTAGGTTTACATGCTAACTATGCATCCACTATAACAATAAGAAGTCGGGTTTGACCATTTTTAAATTATGGATAAAACAAATTAAATTTTTAGTTTTATTAAAAAAAATATTTCAATGATATATAAGAGTTTACATGCTAACTATGCATCCACTGTAACAATCAAATGTCGGTTTTAACAATTTTTAAATTATGGACAAAATAAATTAAATTTTTATTTTATTAAAAAAATTAAATTTATTTCAATGATATATAAGAGTTTACAATTGTTCCAACCAATATTAGTTATTTGGTGGATCTAATTTAAAGTAGTATTTTTAGGAAAGTTCTATAAAATCTTCAAATTGACATATATTACATAATTCGAGTTTTGATAATATGTAATATGCATCTTCTTGCATTTGGGTTTCTCTCGTACTTCCTAATTAGATTTTTTTAATTATCTTAACAAAATCATTTAAGATTTCATCAAAAGGTTTAAACGCAATTACATATCATAATTCTTTGTAACATAAGAAGAAGTTGAAGAGAACGAGCGCATTATTAATTAAAATATGTATTTTCTAATATATATATATGTAAGTAAATAAAATATTAACGTCACTCTTAATTTGTAGACTTTGGATTGTCATCTTACTTGTTGGTCGATTCAACCATCAAACTTGGTTCAGTAGAACCCTCTTAAATTCAATTCTTGAATCAACTGGAAACTTTCTAAGTCGAGGGAGATTCACAAAAACATTATATAACAAACAATTTAATACAAATTATGTGCGCAAAAGTCGATTATGACACAACTCTAAAATAAATAAATAATTAAATAAGTAAGTAAATAAATAAATAAATGAATAAATAAATGTATATGCACTCCCATTACCTTATCGTGCATCCCCGCGTCTTTTAGTCAAGTCCCAATTCTTCCTTTTTTGAAGCTTTCAACCGTACATACATTTGCAGTTGTAGAGAGAGAATTTTTAGAGAGAGAAACAGACAAACAAACAAACACACAGATACACGCATCAATGCGAAAACGACACAATACCCAAATATATCTCTTTCTCTAATTCTTTCTCTTTATTCAACAATCTTTCTCTTTCTCTCTAACCCAAATCCAATTCCCAATTTTTTTCATTTTCCTTGCTTAATCATTTCCTGTAATATATATTTTATAATTTTATACATATAAGTATAGATATAAATCTAGCCTTCTGTTTTGATTTTCTGTGTAATTCAATTCAATTCAAGAGTATATATATATATATATATCTCAATCGAAAATGAATATGATGACAATGGAAGGGATGATGGATAAGGGGGTATTGGATGATATAATAAGGAGGTTATTGGAAGGTAAAGGAGGGAAACAGGTTCAGTTATCGGAAGGCGAGATCCGTCAACTCTGCGTCAACGCTCGCCAAATCTTCCTCTTTCAGCCCAATCTTCTTCAGCTTGAAGCTCCCATCCGGATTTGTGGTCTCTTCTCTCTCTCTCTCTCTATTTTTATTTTTATACATATTGTTTTATGTTTTAGATTAGGATTTAATTTTTGTACAAACTGAGGTAGCACCCATTCTAATCAATTGTTGGAGCTGCAAATTTATTGCCTTGTCTGCGCATCTTTTTATCTGATTGGTGCCACAATTGTTTGGGTTAATATTTAAATTGGAGCTTTTAGGATCTGGTCTGTGAGTTCGAACATTTTTTGGATGTGATTCGCAGTTTTTTGTCTTTCTTTTTTAAGAATGTTGTCCATGATATGTCTCTGGTTACATAGTATCTGTCTCTCATATCGTATCTGTCATGTTATACATATTCCTCTGGTGAGGACTCTGTTAAATGGTATTTGTCGGTATTTGTCTTAGTTACGCCAATGATATCTATCTCCAGGGACTGTTTACTTTAAAAAAGACATTTTTTGGATGTGATTCGCAGCTTTTTGTCTTTCTTTTTTAAGAATGTTGTCCTTGATATGTCTCCGGTTACATGGTATCTGTCTCTCATATCGTATCTGTCATGTTATATATATTCCTCTGGTGAGGACTCTGTTAAATGGTATTTGTCGGTATTTGTCTTAGTTACGCCAATGATATCTATCTCTAGGGACTGCATACTTTAAGAAAAAAAAGGTTAGGTGCTGCATATAATAAATGTCCGAACTCAAAGACCAGATCCTAATTTTTTCTATTATAATTATATGATAATAAGGTTATGATGGCATGCATATAGGGGTGGGCAATTGTACATTTTGACAATTGTGATAACTCTATGTGTGGGATTAGTGATGAACTGATGATTATACTTGCTATAAATGGGAAAGATACATAAATGCATATGTTTTGTTAACATTTTGCTGTTGTGGGATTTGGGGGTTTTACATAAATTATGTGATTGGTTGAGTTGGATCAAGGTTTGATTGCGGGGTATTTTTGTATGGTTTTGAAGCTTATTTTGATAATTCTTTTTGGTTTCTTTGATCCTATGATTTGGGTAATGAATAGTTATCAAGAAGCATGATTATGGTGAGGCTTGCAATTCCGTTCGATTAACTGTCTCATTTCTGCTGTTGTTTGCCAGATTAGATTCAATATTTGCTTTTTTGATAGAGGTTTCAATTGCTTATTGAGTGGGACATTCATTTTTGTCATGAAGATTACCATGTTTGTGTTCTTTCGTTTTCATGTTTCGACAATTCAAGAGCCAGCCGCTCTGGATTGTGACCTGATGAAGAACATTGCTTTAAGTTTGTTCACTTTAAAAGAAGTTAAGTAATTAGTAGATAAAGTCTAATGTCTATGGCTCCGTTTGATAACAACATGGAAAATGAAAAGTAAAACACTTGATTTGTCTGAGAGGTTGGAAAATAAGTTGAGTCATGTGGTGAGATATCTTCTTACTTTTTTACTTTTTCCGTGGAAAAAGTTTCTTTGGGGGTTGAGGAAGGATTTTTTTTCCATGAAAGATAATGAAGGATTGAGGACATCTACTCAAAAATGACATGAGATGGAGACATCTCATTCGCTTGCCTCAACTTATTTTCCAACTTCTCACACAAATCAAGTGTTTTTCTTTTCATTTCCTTGTTGTTATCAAACGGACCCTATATAAGTCTAATTTTTTCTACTTCCATTTGAAAAGGAAACAGTTTTTTTTAAACATATTGCACAAATGGTTGGTTCATTCCAGTTCAATCAAGTGAACTGTGATGTGTCTATTGGTGCCTAAACTAGGAGGACTTTTCGAGTAATGTCATTGGCAAAACGGCTATTAAATTAACAACTAGTAATTAATTAACTAAACTATGAAAAGTAAGAATAGTTGGAGAATGTAAATGACCCTTTGAAAAACTGGCTTTGATAGCCATTAGCTCCAGCCTCCAATCGAGTGGGCTCTGTTAAACGAGCCCGGCTGACTTGGCCAATTCCTTGGTTTGTAATAGCATAAGGCTAAAAGTATGTAATTGCATGTAATCTTCTTCTACATAGTTATGGTTTATATTATTACATTTTAGGCCCAGTTTGGTTCGGATTGATATTTTTTCACCTGGGTGGAAGTTAAATATCAATATCCTTAAAAGCATTCCTAAACGGAACCAAACAGGGACTAAAGATTATGAATGTACGGTTTCTGGTGAAAGATGTTACTGTCACTTGCACTGAGTCCTTTGAAAAATCTCCTGAATGTTCTGTTAGTCCCTCCCCTTTTCTCCACCTAGATTGTTATAATCCTACAGTTTTCCTTGAATGAATGTATTGTGCTTCTTTTGGTAAAACACAAGGTTTTTCAAACAGTTTAGACTTTCATAAGATAGCCAATTAACAAAAATGACATATTTCCATGTATGATCATTTGTGTACTATATACAGCTAACTTTTTTTCCGTCTATTTTTGTTTCTATAAAGGTGATATACATGGACAATACCAAGACCTGTTGAGGCTTTTTGAATATGGTGGGTACCCACCAGCTGCAAACTACCTCTTTCTTGGTGATTACGTCGATCGAGGAAAGCAAAGTTTGGAAACTATATGCTTGCTTCTGGCCTACAAGATAAGGTACCCAGATAGATTTTTCCTCTTGAGGGGAAACCATGAAGATGCAAAAATCAACCGTATCTATGGATTTTATGACGAATGTAAAAGAAGATTCAATGTTCGACTTTGGAAGATTTTTACGGATTGCTTTAATTGTTTGCCTGTTGCTGCCCTCATTGATGAGAAGATACTGTGTATGCATGGCGGGCTTTCTCCGGAACTCGAAAATTTGGACAAAATAGTTGAGATTCAAAGGCCCACCGAGATTCCTGATAATGGGCTCTTATGTGATTTGCTCTGGTCTGATCCGGATCCGGGTATTGAGGGTTGGTCGGACAGTGATCGAGGAGTTTCGTGTACTTTTGGAGCTGATAGGGTCGCTGACTTTTTGGACAAGAATGACCTTGACCTCATTTGCCGTGGTCATCAGGTACACGTGACTTTCATCGAATACTATGCTCTAAAGAGAGGTTACCTCTTCAACAAAAGGAAGGGATGTCCTTTTCGAGGATAAATAGATGAATTTTCGTATGAAAAATTGTAGAGATGATATATATGATGATAGATCATCTCCACCAAATTTCATCTATAACTGACCATCAAAATTTTTTATGACTGAAAATGCACGCACTGACGCACATATATATCAATTTTTCATTACACCTGCTTCTAGATTGAATTTTTTAATGAAATTTTGTAGAGGTGATATACTCATCATCTAAATTGTCTCTAAAAAATTTCATAAAACATTAGTCTATTTAATTTACCCCACCAAATTAGTTGCTACTCATGTCTTTTACCGAGTCCTTCAAGAGTTCTTGAGGCTTGTTGGAAGTTTATGTACTACATGCTTTTATATGCAAAATTAAAGGTTATAAATTTTACCACTAACTTTACTCCTCCCATCCCAAATTAAGAGTCAAAACATTTGGTATGTTGATTTTAGCAATGTGACTCTTAATGTGGGACTGAGAGAGTAGTTAACGTATTGAAATAATTATAACTACTCTTCTATACTGTACTCGGACCATGGTTCAAAGAGAAGGCCAAAGCCAACTCGAACGGCTAGGTCGACTCACTGTTTGCCTAGTTCATGGAACCCCCTACATACTGCAAATCAGGTGCAGTGACCCCAAACGGGGTGCATTCGCACTCCAAAGCGCCAACCCTAGCAACCCCTATTTTGACAGGAGACCATGTATATCTTATATATCGAGGATTCCACTATACCATGTACACGTGTATGTATAGGAGACCCAAAATAGTGTTCCGATTAAGCCATGCCCCCACCACATCAATACTGGGTTAGGTAACATACCACGCATCCGTACCTGTACCACGACCAAAGGGTCTCCCAAATGAGGTTACATTGGGTTGACTGTGGATTGTACATTGTGCTTCCTCAGATGTACACTGTTTTGACAATGAGATTTTATTTTCACATTACGGTTCTCTCTCTCTCTCTATATATATATATATTATTTATCTATGCAAACACTTAATATTGCATTATTTCTATATGAAAAAAATGCAGGTGGTGGAGGATGGATACGAGTTCTTTGCGAAAAGGAGACTGGTGACTATTTTTTCAGCTCCAAACTATGGTGGGGAGTTTGATAATGCAGGTGCTCTTCTAAGTGTCGACAAATCGTTGGTGTGTTCTTTTGAGATATTGAAACCTATTCTTGATAAGGAATCAAGCAGTTCTAAGGTTCCTCTTAGAAAGGTAAACTGCCATTCATATGTTCTTATTTTCGGTTAATTTTCAGTAGGTTTGGTTACTTGAATATATTGCGATGAGTGATTTTCAAGGAAAATGAGAAAGTGTTTGGCATTGCAAACACTTTTTTGTATTTTGGTGCAAAAATCATTTCTACCTATAGAGTTGTTTTTTCACCACCATCATCATTGCCTCAACCACCAACCAACCCCCACAGTGCTGTCACTGCCGCTACCACCGTCACAATTTCCATATGCCACTGTTATAAGTGAACCAAATGGGATTTTTAAGGGAAAAGATCTTCGACATATTTTACTACTTTATACAAGAATGAGAATCAATCCTGCCTAAAAAACACACTTTAATCCAATTGGAGCAACATTTTACCTTGAAGTGGATTGAATATGACCTATTGATTTGATTGGCTAATGCCTTGAAATAATACGTTTGTAGTTCTTGTGGGTCCTTGTCGTATTAGTGTTCTAGCCAATGAAGTTACCACCACCATCTAACGCCACCATCACCGCCACTGAATTTCACAGTAGCAACCCACACCTGTCACCACCATCACCTTGCTGCTACCACTGCCACCAAGCTGTCACCACAACTGTTGCCACGTAGCAATGGTCTCAACTCTCCTCCACCACCGAACAACACCAGCGCTACCACCACCAGCCTGCAGTTATCCCAACTCCCACCACCAATAGCACCAGCACTACTAGTGCACCATCACCACCGTGGAATTGCCAAATAGACTAATACATACTTCACTTTAAAACATCGGACATTTTGCAAATGTCCTAATATATTAAAATCAAACTGCAGAGACAGAAATAGAATCTTTGCATTAAAAACTCACTTCTTTTTTGGTCTTTCTTGTTTGATTATGAACCAGCCCCCCAAAATTGGAAAGGCCTGATGATACATTACAAGTCGGCCTGAAGATTTATTGCAGTTGAATAGTGAAGAACAGCAGTGCAATCCTTGCTTTTCTGTTTTTTCATAGCCAGGCTCTTTTTTAACCTTGTGGCAATTCAAGATCAATCGCGACATTGAAGCTTGCAATACAATTGGCCTATCAGGGTAAAAGAAAAAGAGAGTTTGAATACATCATTTTGTGCAGGAACCGGAAATGTTTCGTTAAGGTTGCGTTTGGAAGCCCCCCTTTTGTTTAGTTTTCTTTTGTATTTCAGTAAAATTAGCTTTTCAAATTTGGAAGTGCTGATTGAGGATGAGCTGACCAGTAGTTTCTTATAAGCGTTTAATTTGTATATTAATTGTGATTATTCTTCAACCATTTCTTTTCCTTATTTTGTTTTTCAAACGTCTCCCGTTATAATCGTGTAGCATACTTATATTTCTCGGCGTTTTGAGAGTTTATAAGTATTGTGAAGAGTATATTCTTCTCTACTTTATTGATGAGTATGCATGCATTTGAGAGTTTATACAAGCTTAATTCAACCTTGAAACAAAACCATTTTGTATATACAAGGAAATTTTGGGTTCAAAAAGCAAATTGTGTTGATTAACCGAGATTTTTAATTTTCTGACAGATAAATTTCACTGTTTGGCACGATGATTGTTAGGCAAATTGTGTTGATTAACCTTGAAACAAAACCATTTTGTATATACAAGCTTTACTTTGTGTTCGACAAAAGAATTGATTATATAATTTTTTGTAGAAATTCGTATCAAGTCAAAATATGTTAGGCAAATTGGAAAACTGAAAATTTTGTGATACATCTTGAGGATATTCTGAACCAAACAAACCCCCCTTCCCAAACAACCCCCGCCTATTTACATATATACACTGTTTGTATAAAAAAGAATGGGACAATTAAACATATTTCAAGAAATAACATTGAGAATCGTACAATTCTGAGGTCCTATATATATAATGAAGCCATATTAGCCACCAAAAACCATTTCAAGGAGACACTGTGAATCCCACAAGTAGTTTCGCAATCACTAGTAACAATAGCATGATGACAAGCCGACGAAGGTCTTAAGTTTTCTTATATGATAAACAAACACTTGACTCATTCCGTTGTTAATGAAAGTACCAAGTTTGTTTATGGCAAAGGCTTATTTCTGCTGGAAATATTAATCATTGTTTTCTATTCTGTCTTTCATATGTGCTTGCTAGTATACGCTCAGAGACGAGAAGAAACATGTGCATGCACCTTCACTAGATCTTGATATGCCTGATAAGATGAGCATTTTAAACCTTGGAACAGAGATGGATATATAGGCAAGTACTTTGATCATTGGTTCTTGAGTTTTACCATGGAAATATATGTCTGTTATATATAACCGCATTACATAGGATCCGGTCAAGATTAACCATACTATTCCTATAAATGGAGACTAGATACACACACATACTGATTCAAAAGCGAACTAATGATGCATGTTCAAATTGTTGAAGAAAACCTCCCACAACTGTAGTTCAATAAAGCTAGACAAAAATGCTGATTGAGCCCCTTTGGATCGACCCCAGCTACTTAGACAGTTTCTTGAAAGGTTTAAGGCAATCCTCTCTGCTTCTTCTCTTATTGAATTCGAGCTTGAAGCTGTAATACAAGTGACAAACGCATTGTAATGGAGCCTTTTAAATCTCATACAAAGATTCAGAAAGATAACAAAGGTTGCAGAATCCACACAACAGGAAAATGAATATAAAAAGGGATACGATACTAACCAATTATCTGCCAATCTTTGTCTGCAACCTAACCATATTCCCTGTTGTCACTTTTTATCCAATCTTTGTTTTGAGATTGAAGCCATTTTGGATCATGAGTCCCCGACTTGGAGGATGCAAGCCTAATAATATCCAGTTGAAAAGGTGGATCCCAATTAGACCTGTAACTCCAAAGTTAGTGAGGTCAACGGCAAGTCCAACGTGTTGAAATTGGAGAGGTTTGAGAGGTGAGCTTTGGAGATTGTATGTACCTTCAAATGAATTTGAGGAGGCATCCAATATTTCAAGGTCAGTGAGTTGCCCAATGCTTTTGGGCAATCTACCATGTAGCTTGATCGCCGTTGAGATGTAATTTTCTCAATGATGAAAACAATGATACTTCAGAGAATGGCCCCGTCATTTGGTTCTGAGAGAAGTCTGCATATATGAGACAAAAAATTTGAGAAAAACTTTCAGGAAAAAACTGTTTCTTTAACAGATGGAAATCTTGTAAAATCAGGTATACAGAACCGCTAAGTTGGATCCCTTTTAAATACAACTTTTCTAACGAGCTATCCAGTTAAATTGTTCCTTGATAATTCTAATGAATGTAAAGAATTTCGAATCGTGCCATCAAAGTAGCAATTAGGAAGATTGGGACTTGTAAGAGACAACACGTAACAAAAAGCCCAAAAGCCTCAGGAATAGTTATAAGAGATGTCAAGGACAACAAGGCTAGTACCTCAAGTTGAACAACCACTTGTAATCTGAAGAATTGAAATAATCACAAGAAAAATCAACAATCGAAAGATGAATAGAAGAAGAAATTGGTAGTAGAAGCAAGGCGTAATTCTGTTGGGAAAGAAAGCTTATTTGCAGTTTGCAACCATGCCAGCTCAACCCAACTCAGGTTGAGTTGTCTTAACAAACGCAGAAGAGAAAGCCACCAAAGGATTTTGACACTCAGGAAGTCATTAAACATCAACTTAAGAGAACACATGTTGGTAAGATTCCCAAGCTAATGCGGAATTTTACCAGCTAAACCGCCATGTGACAAATTGAGGTGTTGTAAATTTTGGAGCGAGCCAAAGGACCCGGGGTTTGGCATAAATACTTTAAGCGCTTCAAAACAGTCAAAGAGGTGTTAAACTTTCCTTTGACTCCCTGTAGAATAGTAACAGAAGCACAACTCAATAAGGCGTTCAAAGAATATTTGTTCGGTTAACATTCTCGAAATCATTACTATCACAATGGTAATTTAGGGATTAATTCTTTGAGTTCCCTTGATACCTTGTAATCACAACTATATATATCACTAGCCAGGGCGTGGCCACTTACACCTTTGTGGGGTCTAGTGACCCCACTTGTTTTTAAAAATTTACATACAAATATAGTATATTTTTAATATATTTATACTGGTACGTGTAATTGACACCACTTAAATTTAGAAAAATTAGTAAATAATGGTGTCAAATTGTAAATCAAAAATAGAAGGAAGGTATGTAGGACAAATATATTTTCCATGAGAAATGCAGGTAAGCCCAAAACGTGTCCTAAAAATTATGTCTCAAATGTATTTTGAGTGATAGAGATGCATTTACACTTGCTAATAGGTTGTGCTTTTTTGGACCGAATAGCATTGCTCATTGCTCATTTCTCATTTTTTTCAACTAATAATTTATGTATTGTAGTTGATGTGAGACTAGTGATAAATTAATGTATGACCCCACTAACCAAATTTTCTGGCTACACCACTGTTACTAGCTTCATATGTCAGTCAAAATCGACTTGCATTTGATCATATTATAATATCTCATATGGCGTGCATTAAGTTTGTTTGGTTGGCATGATTTTGGACTCTTTGCCTCTCTGTTCTTAGTACATTGTAATATGTTTGTATCCGAATGAGTTGGAATTATTGCGGTAAAAATGCACTAGCTAAGAAATGCTATTTTTGTGGTGTATTCTCTTCTATTTCTCATATTACCTTCTTACTCTTCTTGTTTTTCGGCTCTACTGCTTTGTTCTGTTTTTGCCAAGAGAATTTGAGAATGGTGCATTCTCTTATAGTTCTTATACTCCCTTTTCCTCGCATGTTTCAAACACAAATAAATAATTTTGACCCTTTTATCACTCGGCAATGATAAAATGCAAAATAGCCTTAATTAATTACAAAATTTGGTGTCGGAAAGAGATAACAAAATAGAAATCTTCTACGTGGATACCGTCATTCTCAGGATATTTTCATATTTGGCACTTCGAAATTATAAATTCTTTTCGTACTTTTCCTAATTAATTTTCCATAAGAAGAAACCAGTTACATCTCATCTATAATTTTCCGAGTCCAGAAATTCCCAACCATGTCCAAGAAGTTCTCATGATCATTAAAAATAAATGGGGAAACTTGGACCACAAATTCCAAAAGACAAAATCAGCAATCTCACTAAGCAACTTCAAGTGGAAAATTTGTCAGCGGACAGCAAGCTCACTAAGCAAAGACCTTATGTTTGTGTCATATATAAGTTTGTCAAATGAACGAATTGGACCATGATCAATAATCCCTATTAGTCTGCGTTTGATAGGTAAAAATGGAGGCCATAATCGGAATGCTGCCCATATTCCTTGGGACTTGTCGGAATCTGTTATAGAGAGATTTCCAAACTAACCAATGGTCAATAATACAACTCATTTTTTGTTGTGAGATTTGATATTAAGCAAATCAGATTAGATAAGGACCTTTGAGTAACCACTAATTGCAGAAAACAGATCTTCTTTAATTGCTAAAGCTTCAAAAATTATCAGTATATATTTAGAAGTAAAACTGGCACATATCAGTATACATCTATATTTAGAACCAAGCTAAAAAAAATAAGAATAGATTAGATTACATATTGCAAAAAAAAGAGAAATCGTAATAAATCTAGATTACCTATTGCAAATATATGCCACAAAGGAAAATTCGAAATCAAGAACAGAAGGAAAATGGAAACAGAATCAGATATAGAAATATAATTCATTTTCCTCATAAGGTTTTCAATTAACCAAACTCCATGACATGCTAAACTAAACTTCAATTCATATATATATATATATTAGCCACAACACAAACAATTTGAAGGAAACACTTAAGATTGCTATGCGCCAACATACTACAGCCAAAATTCTTTCATCAAGAAAGAAAGAAGTTGTAAAGAGACAAGTAGGTTCTCCGATAATAGCCCAAAACTTGTACATCATCACGCACATGAAAACAGGCTCTTGCATCTTGGAATAAATGTGTCCCGCCTTCAAAAAACATTTAAGACAAAATGGTAGATATATTTCACTAGTTAAAGCAATTTAGCATATGCTTGAGCAGCTTCTATGTAAACAGGACGGTGTGGTGGATATTTTTTCATAGGCTTCAAATTTCAATGATAAATTTATGGTCAAACAAATAAAGTAGAAAAAGTATAAGATTGGAGAAGCATTTTTGCAACTATTAACTAAATTCGAAAAATGAATAAGTGGTTCGTGCAACAAGCTGAAGCTTTCCATTTTGAGGCATAGTTGATTGAAAAAATCACACTAAATTAAATTAGATTTTTTGTTAATGATTGGTTACCTTAAAATTAGTGTTTATTTAAAATATATGAAAGTCAAACAAGACTCCTAATGTGGGACAAAGGGAGTACATTATTAGCACTCTACTTACATGCCCCATTAAGAGACTTGTTGTATCTTAGTAGCTTTCACATGATAGCAACATGAGTAAAATGCAAAGGGAAGTAGTGAAAAAGAAGAAGATACTAACCAATTATCCCCGAATGTTCCTCTTCAATCTTGCAATATTTAGTGCAATTGTCACACTGATCCAATCTTTTATCTTGTCCAGAAGCTTGAAATAGGCGTATCTCAATGAGCTTCGAAGCAATAATGGACCAAAGAATCCCCAAAACCCAACAGCGAAACCAAAAACAACACTTACATAGAACCCTGCTTTTACAAACCTATCATTGTCTTCTTCATTAGTCTCGTCTTTGCAATGATAAATAGAGGGAGGAACCAAAGGCAATTCATCTTCTCCAGGGCACTTTTTTGGCAATGGAAGCCCACAAAGTTCACGATTTGCAGCATACGCCGAGGAATTGAAACTCTGGAGTTGAGTGCTTGTTGGAATTTTACCCGAAAAGTTGTTACTTGACAAGTCCAAATCATTAAGAAAATCCAAACTAGCAAGGCCTATAGGAATCTCACCAGAAAGCTGATTATTGGACAAGTCAAGAGTTTCTAACATCTTCATCCGACCAATCGTTTGAATGATATTTCCCTTCAAATTGTTTCTTGATAGGTTCAGGGAAACTAATCCTTCAAGACTCGCGAGTTCTGGGGGAATTTTTCCAACTAGTTTATTACTAGAAAGATCAATGCATTTTAGCAGTCCCAAAGTATTTCTATATTCTGACATTTTTCCTTTCCATTGGACGAATGCACTAGCCATGTACCCTCCAATGTAGATATTGATAAGTCGGCCTTCGTAGCCAGCGTATAGCCCATCTCCTGGAAATCCAAATGACATGGTCGCACTTGAACTTTTTGTTTGAATTAAAGAAAGTAATCTGTTGAAGCATCGTGGAATGTTTCTTGAAATTTTGTTCCGAGAGAGGTCCAAGACTTGAGTGCTATTAAGACTACATATGCTAGGAGGTATGCTTCCGCGAAACTCATTCCTTCGGAAACTAAGGACAACTAAAACTCTTAGGTGTGTCCCTATCCAAGCAGGTACTTGACCAGATAACTTATTTTCACTCATATCAAAAATTTCCAAATCTGTACAATTCTTCAAAGATGAAGGGAGTTCCCCTGTGAAATTATTTTTACGCAAGCACAGTAATTGAAGCCTATTTAGGAAGCCAAAAGATGATGGAATTTCCCCAGAGAAATTATTATTTGCCAAATCAAGAATTTCTAAATAATTTGCTGAGATCCAACAGTCCGGAACTTCACTTGACAATAAGTTATTTGAGAGATCGAGATACATTAAAAACTCGGTTATAATTTTGCACAATGAAATAATTGATCCGGTGAACATATTTTTAGAGAGATTCAATGATGTTATATTGTGAGGAAGTAAGGGCACCGGACCTTTGAAACGATTATTATGCAAGTCTATTGTCGGAAGAGTAACAAACTTGAGTGATAAATCAGGTAGCTTGCCATGGATTTGGTTGTCAGAGATATTTAGGTATTGTAATCTAGGTGAGAGATCCCAAAACCAGTAAGGAATTGTATCTGAAATTGTAGCACTAGAGATGTCAAGCACGGAAAAATTGTTTTGAGATCGAAGCCATTCTGGGAAATGAGGTCCCAATTTGCAGTTACCAAGGCTAATAACATCCAGTTGAAAAAGAGGATCCCAATCAGAGCTAAACTCCAAACTAAGCAAGTTAAAAGATAAGAATAATTCCTTTAAGTTGGAAAGTTGCCCAATGCTCTCGGGAAGTCTGCCGTTCAATTCGTTCTCGGACAAGTCGAGAATGTGAAGAAGGGAAGCTTGACCAAAACTTTCCGGGAAAGACCCATACAATTTATTACCGCTAAGCCGCAATTCCCTCAAAGATGAAAATATTGTAAAATCGGGTAATGAACCATGGAATTTATTGAAACTTAAATCCAAAATCTCTATTGAGTTCTTTGATGCAATCAATGTTTGGAAAACATCATCAAGTTGTCCCGTTAAATTGTTACCGGTTAGGACTAGTGACTGTAAACAACTTAAGTTCCCAAAAGATTTTGGAATTTCACCTTCGAGGGAACCATAACCAAGATAAAGACGTTCGAGTGACATCATATTCCCGAAAGCATCAGGAATAGAACCTCCGAAAGGATTACTAGACATTTGAATTTCAGCAAGCGTACTATTGAAATTCAACAACCAATTGTAAGTTGAAGGGGAAGTGAAATTGTTACCACGCAGATCAATTGTAGTAAGAGGAATAGAAGAAAAGTTTGTTAAGTGAACTGAGGAAGAAATGATTCCAGGGAGTTCGCACGCAATCAGGTGTAATTCTGATAGGAAAGAAAGCTTATTAATGGACTGCAACCAATTAACCTTCCCGAGGTTTACCTGACCTAAGTCAAGCTGGCGTAACAAACGAAGATCAGAAAGCCACTCTAAGTTTTCAACACTCAATACTGATGGGTAATTAAGTCCCAAGTGGAGAGAGCGCAAGTTGGTGAGATTACCAATTTGATGAGGAATTGTACCAAAAAATTTATTACCTTGCAGATTCAAGTACCGTAAGCTGCTTAGCGAACCAATGAAATTTGGGATACGGCTCTCTCCAAATTCATTAAGACTGAGATCCAAATATGTCAAATGTTGCAATTCAAGCAATGAAGGACTGATCTTACCCGTTAAAGGCTCAAAAAGTCTTTGTTCATTTTGAAGATCAAGAGTGATTACATGACCAGTACGGTTGCTACATCTGATGCCTCTCCATCTGCAGCAGTCTCTTTTGTCTTCTTCACTCCCCCAAGAAGAGAGAATGCCGCCATTATCTACAATGCCGTTTTTAAACTCGAGTAAAGCATCTCTCTCGTTCTCCATGCACCCCCTCTTCACTGGGACATCTCCACCTACCGAAGTGACTCCAGAAACTAGTTTCTTGCATGGTAGCAACAAAAGCAGGACAACACAAAAACAGGTGTGTTCAAAGAACAACCTTTGTTGAATAATCATTCTCGAAACCATCACTATTACAATGAGGATTTAGAGACGGTGTTTTGTAGTTCCCTTCAGTTCATGTAATCAACTACTATATATATAGACAAACTTAGTTGCACACATGGGAAATATGAGGAAAAGTCCTAGCAGGATACATAGCTACGGCTGCTTTTCTGAATTGGTCAGTATTTTCCATTTAAGCATGATGCTGTTTCCCACTATGTATTACTTTTCTTTTGATTGATGTGCAATATTGTGTGTGCAATGCATGTTGTTAGTACATAAATGAGTTGATATATTACTGTCAAAAATAGACAAATAAGAATGAGACTCTTAATTTTTAGACGAAGAGAGTAAATTAATAAAAAAATATCTTTCCAACTACACATATCTATATGTGATAGGGAAATTTTAGATCAACTGACATGATTTGTTACTCCTATACATATATATATGAGTTAGTTTTCTTTTTGGACAAATTATCTCAACCCAAATGAACAGTCCATCTTTTCCGTAAAAAAAAATGATTCCAACAGGATTAGAACTTGAACTCTTGCCACTAAGCAACCTAATTGCCTCTTGCCCCTAAGAAACCTAAGCGCATGCTTATTCACTAGGCCATTCATCATATTGTTATATTAGTTTTTGTGCATGTGTATTGCATTTGTTTTTAGTGCTTTACAAATAAGTCTATTAATAAATTCATACATATTAAGAATTGAATAATTAGTATAAAGTGTGAAAAAAAATAATAACAAATAAACAAAAATATAGTATCCAGTATAAAGTTCAATTAATAATTATACAAAAATCATAGAATTAATTGGTCTAATATCGAAACTTTTTGTACATTGATATATGATAAAAATTTGTTGCGCTAAATTCTTTTAATACATAGGTGGCCAAGTAGACTCTTGATGAAAGACATGAGAGAGTATTATATTTTTACTAAATTTTTAGAACTGGTAGATAGTTAATTCAAATAAAAGCACATGGTGTTATTGCGTACAGTACCAAACAATAATATAAAAGTCATATAAATAATATATTGAATTGTTTCCATCTCGGGAAGTTTGTTACAAAGTTATATAAAAGTCTTGTAGAAGACATTTAATTCAACACAAAATCTTAACTTGTTTAATTATTTTAGTGAAATAAAGTATAGTTTAAATTTATTTAAAATAGTAATACTGATATAAAAATATATAGAGTTATTGAAGATAAATCTTAGAATCTTGTGTTTAAAATCATAAAAGTAAGTCTTATACAAAACATCTAATTCAACAAAAACTCTAACTTGTTTTTAACTAAATAAAGTATAGTTTGAATTTATTTAGAATGGTAATACTAATATAAAAATATATGGAGTTATACTATTTTTTATTTTAATGTAAATCTTAAAATCTTGTATCTTATAATATATATATATATATATATCTAAGTTTATATGCAAATATATATTATTTTATTAATTATTTTCATGTGAATTGCCTACGTGATATTCAATTATATTCATGCGATATTCAATTATTTATCTAAATATATATAGTGCTTATTTAAAAAAATCCAATATGTTCTAAATTAAAATAATAATTAGTAGAAACCTTAGTAATGAATTGGGGACCCCATTTTGGTGGGATTCGGCTTTCACACTGATGGTCGCTTTAGTGGGGTAGGAGATGTCCTTGCTCCCTTATTATAGATTTAATTCAATTAGCTATGCTCTTAGTGTACTCTATATTTACTTAGCTAGTGGTCTCTTTTTGAACTACTTTGCATAGTTTTGATAGGTGGTTAATAAAATAGCACTCTAGAGCCTTGGATTTTCGGTAGTTTAAGCCTCATCAACATACATATAATTCAATTTCTTAACATTAACTATAAGAGAATGTTAGTGTGAATTTACCAATTTAAAATTTTAGGAACGAACCAATACACTAAAACAAACGAGCGCAAGAATTTGTTTATTACAATAAAATCTCATATATTGTGTACATAAAATATTTCATATGGTTGATTATAGAATATGTGTTGCAAACGAATCGAGTTGGTTCACTAAGCTAACACACTAAGTTTGGGCTATCTATATGAATCAAGGCTCGTTCGTTAATCGAGTTGAGCTTGAGTAGTTTGACTCGAGTAGGCTCACAAACATAGCTCGAGTGTATTCACCTTGAGTCTAAGGATCCATCGACTTATTTATTTACCTAATCTCAGCTCAAGTGTTATCCCATTAGGCTTAAAAGAACTCGTTTATGAGCTCAAGCTAGTGAGTGTTTACGCTTATTTGCATACTCGATCCGAGCTGGAGTAACGTACGTAACCTTCAATCCAGCTAAAGCTGAACGTATGAGTTAATTGGTGTCGATTATCTTCAGTTTGTTATATGATAAACAAACACTTAAGTCATTCTGTTTTTAATCAAAGTACCAAGTTACTACTGTCAAAGGCGTATTACTAATCAGTGTTCCCTTTTCCTATTCTTTGTCTTTCAATTCGGATGCGCTTGCATCTGTATGCCCAGTCCATGTAATCAACTAGTATATATCTACATAGTTGCAAAAGTGGGAATTATGAGAAAAAATCTTAGCAAGGTAAGTAGCTATGGCGGCTTTTCTTGGTCCATACTTTTCCATTTGATCGCGATTTTGTTTCACACTATGCATTAATTACTTTTGTTTTGATTGATGTGCAATATCGCGTGTGCATTGCATGTTGTTTATACCTAAATGAGTTGAAAAATACAAAAATAAATTGGGACTCCAAATTTTGAGATGGAGAGAGTAAATAGAAATATATTTCCAACTAGGGACATCTACATGTGAAAAGGAAAGTTTAGAACAATTGACATGCCTAGTACAAATTAAGAGTATTCTATTGATTTTTAGTACATAATTAGAAACTGTATAAAAGTTAGTTTTCTTTCTGAACAAACTATCTCCACCCTAAATTAATGAGGTTTACTATCCTGAGATTAGGTACTTATAAAGACCTAGTGTCCAGTTGGTTGCTTAGTTTCAGTAAGTGTTGAACAGTACACGCTATGAGGAATTCAATCACATCTAACACGTGTGGTACGTAAAATGACCTCATATATAAACACAAAAATGTGAAAGAGAGAAAAAAGAATAGACATCTATTATGGACGAAATTAGGTTATGTTTGAGGGGGATATGGTCCCCTCAAGTTTTGAAATACGATTAGGTATATATATAAATACTAAGTAAGATTCTTTTTCTAGTTTTAAGTGTGGTCCACTCCACCCGGGCCCATCCTACCTCCTTCCAAAAAAAAAAATGTATTTATGGATTTTTATATTTTAATACTTTAAATTGGTACTCCAACGTCCTCAATTAACCAAAAATTTATGTTCCTTAAATTACTTATAAAATGATACCACCAATGGCAGAGCTAAATGAACTCCACGTTAGCATTCTATACCTCCAAAATTGTTTATAAGGATACTGTGAAAACTTTTGTGGCACTTCTATTACTAGTAATTTGTCGCACTTTTATAGTGGTTCACATTTTTTTCAAAGTGCTAGAATACTGTGTGGAATTTAATTATTTGCCCTCATTTGAATAATTCTGGAAAAAAAGTATGTACATCTTTACATGTGATAGAAACCAGCGGTTGTCCACTTTCATGTGGAGGGTGGGTCAGCTGTCCTTATAACACGAAAATCGCACATTCCACCATCATGTGGATGAGATGATCTTACTCTTATATTTGTTGTCGGTTGTGTTCATCCAAGTGATTTATATGTAACATTTGCCAACACGAAAAAAATATTTTGTGGTCCTTATATGGCCAATTTTTTCAGAAAGACAGCAATATGAATGCAGCTAGAACATGGTCTTTGATGTATTAATAGCTCGTCTAGATGGAGAAGCATTGTTAATAATTAGTCTTTGATGTTAATAGCAGAGCTAGATGTAGCTGATTTTCTTAATTATTAGGAAATATATATACCCATATATGTTTTTATCTTCTTCACACAAGCTTTTAGATAACAATATTAAGTTGGATGCTAAGCATGTTTTTTAAGAAACCTGCTATATATTGATTGTGGCTTCACGACGTCTTTCCTTTTTTTTGCCACGTGAACTTCAATTCATAAAACCCCATTGACAAGTAGCTAGGCAGTGGCGGAGCTGTGAATATTAGTCTAGGAGGGTAGAAAGATATTAGACTAAGGAACATAAAATATACTAGAAAATAAAAAATTTCATTTCACTTAGAGCCAAAAAAACATTGGGCCATACAAAAATCAAAAAATCAAAAAGTTATAAAACAAACCCTAGTTGCACTTTTGCATAAATTAAACAATAACTGTATTAAAACATATAAATTAATAAAGGATCATAAACTAATCTAAAAATTCTTAACAAAATCATCAAATTGACCGGCAATCATAAATCAAAACAAATAATTAATAATTTTCAAATAGTCAGAGAAAAGAATTTTAAATACATGACAAATTGGAAGATTAGTTATATTTATTAAGTCAAAGTGCGAAAAGAAAGAGACTTATGTTCAAGCTCTAACAGTTTTTGGTTTTGTGTTAAAAGATGGATAAAGCTGGAAGGTGGAGGAGACATGGAACAGGGGAAAAGAAATATGTAAAATGGAATGTTTTTGGTTTTAGAAATAGAGGCATGGCATATTTGTAAATTTAAAGATATAGTTGGGCTTTAACATAAGTGGAGCTTGGCTTTGAAAAATAGACAGAGTGGCATGCTTGTAAATTTTAAAACATAGGAGGGCTTAAAATAAGGGTTATTTTGTTTTTACCAACAATATTTTGCGGTTAATTCGCTCCCCACGAAATTAATTCGCGAATGTGAATAGATTGACAAAAAAATATTATTGATTTAATTTTATAAATATTATTTTATTAATAATTTAACATTAAAAAATTCACTAGATTTATAAGTACATCTACTTTAATTAAATAAATAAAAATGTGGGAATTTTTTTTAAAAGGACAAATCTCTTACTTTTTTTCTAACAAAAGACATTCATTCTATTTTTAAGATTAGTTTTAAGGACAACTTTTTAGTCGAGAACAAAATAAATTTTAATTTATTAAAAATAAAAGATAAAATCATTTTCAAAACTACCCCTTATTAAAGACAGCTGCTAAAGTTTAAATAAAAAAGATATATAAATAACAAAAACTCAAATTCAAACTAAATATCTCAAACAGAAATTCCAAATTTGAACAATATGTAAACGAAATATTATCACAAATCAATTATCAAATGGTAAGATGCTACAATTTTAGAAAGAAAAAAAAAGTTTATGTATAGCAAGAAATACTGTTCTTGACCCTTTTAAAAAAAATACTCAAAAATGGTGATCCTATAAAAAAAATTAAAATTTTGATGAATTTTTTTTAAAATTGTTTGTAGGCTCATTTATTTCACATAATTTCAAAAAATAAAATAAAATAGAATTGTGACGATAACGAATCTATTGCATCCGATTTAAAAAATCAAGCCTATCTAGATTTGTGAAGTCTCTTGCATAATCAAACTCTATCTAATAATAGTAGAATATTTTTATGGTACAAAAATCGGGAAGTCTATTTGACCGGAGAACGCTGCGTCAACCATTATGTCCCACAATTGGCTAGGGAAAAGAGGATTTGAACATGATATTTGGATTTGGAATCTCAAATCTAAATATTTTGTTTAGTGTAGAATTATGATTTGAGATTTACAAATATATTCAAATCTTGAAATTTGATACACAGGTTAAAGTCATAACTTTCAAATCTTAGAGGTAGGACCGTTCCTTCCAGATCCTAAGCTCACACATTTGAAAAAACAAATTGAAAAAATTATTATTTGTGATTATTATAATTGCACTTGTAATATTAATTATAACAATAATACTAGGGATGGTAAGGGGGTCGTGTTTATCGAAACCCAAACCCGACATGCTTTATAACCACGTCCTAACTTGGTACACGTTTATTTTTTTTTAAATCTGAACTCATCGTGAATAGTGTATGCATAAACTCACCCCCGCCCCGTGGTAGTTACGCAATATTATAAGGAAGAAAATACTATAATAAGGGCGGGTCAAGTCAAACGGGTGAATTTTGTGCAAACTCGACCTCCGCTACGGTGTCAAAAATAAAAGTAGTACGATAATCAACTAAATATAAATTTTAGCGGAGTAATATTTGAATTTAGAAATCAATTTCCTTGTATTTGTTAAGCAAACAAAAAATTTTAAATTCTTGTATTTTCAAATATGTAATTTTTGAATCTTAGGTTTATGAATTTTACAGCTAAATCCAATTCTACAATCCAAATCCATACTAAAAGAAAATAGGAAATAAATTAAAATGGAAGTAGATTTTGATTAAGAATCTAAATTAATACAATTAAAAATTAATTTTAATTGGTGGATATACTTCTTAATTTTAAAAAATGTAATATTATCAAAGTTTGTTCAAAATTTCCATAAATTAAGGGTGGATTAACTAGAAGATATCGTAGATATAAAAAAATTACCTAAAATAAATGCTTAAAATTTTAATACGCTAGGGTGCTTCCAACTAAGGGTGTTTTCGATTTTGGTTTTGGTCAGGGTAAGAATTTAGGAACCCAAACACAAACCAAACATGAAGATTCGGTTTTGGTTTTTAAAAGTTGCCAATCCAACAAGACCGGTCCTGAGTTTTGAGGGGCCCAAGACAAATTTTTGTTTTGGGGCCCTTTTCTATTTTTATATCCTTATGTAATATAACTACAATAATAAATTCCAACAAAAAAATAATTATATAGTAATGAGATTTGAAAAGTTACAAAAAGAGTAATTGAATTTCTTACTCGTGTAGAATCTAGTTAAAACAAATACAAAAAAAATAGCGCTTTATTTAAAGAAAGAAAAAATGAAAAAATCAACGTCAAACCAATTCATTAATTTATCACATAAGATGGTTTTTTATAGCATCTTGAGCAATAAAATTGTTGATTAGACTTTCAGAATCAAGCTTTTCCAACATATCTTTCTCGATTGACAATAGAGCTAGTCAATTCAACCTTTCCTACCACATGGTCGATCAAAGATAAGATTTGATAAATTTCAATTTAGAGAAACTTCTTTCTGCAGAGGCAACATTAAAAGGTATCGTTAATAATATTCTATATGCAATCCAAGTATTTGGAAAACAATAATTCATCTCTTTAACGTAATCTAACACATCAATTACTTTTTCTCTATTTGTTGGTAAAGAATGTCTCAATATTTTCAATTCTTAAAACAACTCTTTTCCATCAATATCAGAAGCCAAGTCATTTTTCAAAATATCATCAAGTTTATCACATAAAGCCTTTAACGTGTCATCAACCATTTCTGCAAAATTTTGATAATAATAATAATAAATAAATAATTACTACTGAAGAGAGCTAAAAGATAAGAGAAATAGTAAAAGAGAGAGAGAGTGAAAGTATTGTCTATAGAATACAAATGGTCACACTAATTAAAATCTTTGCTTATTAAAATTGAAAAAATAAAAACTGAAAAGCAAGTCTCAAACTTGAGATATTCGTCATCCCGTGCAACAAAGGGCCCTTTAACCGCTGGGCCAAGAATGAACTTGTTATATATTATTCAATCACAAAATGTTATTCATTATAATGCGTGTATATATGTATATATATATATAAGGCCCCAAAAAAATCAGGAGCCCTACTACGTCGGGGGCTCTAGGTGACGGCCTGGGCAGCCTATGCCCAGGGCCGGCCCTACAATCCAAATCTAGATCAAACCTTTTGATTTGGTTTTATACTTTTCTTAAAATAAAATAAATTATATATAAGGCAACACTTGAACAACTTTAAACGAATAAAATTAAGTCATCACATTAATCAACGAATGAAGTAGTTGTATTCAAGGACGTATGCACTATAGGATTGATGGAATACTAATTTGTGTATAGTATTAATTATTATGTATAGCACCATATTATTTCCAAGGTTCTTTGTGTCATTAAATTGTATTAGTAGAATGTAAAGTTTAAAAATATGAAACTTTGTCAAAGAGATTCATTTGTTTTATTGTCACTATATTTAGTTTAGAGAAAAAATATTTTAGAGATTTATTTTTTGTTCTAATTAGAGATTGCAAAGTTATAGATATAAAATAGTGAATAGTGAAGTAATATTATTTTTTAATTGTATACGTAATGATTTGGTTTAAATCGGTTCGGTTTTACACTTACACACCCTAAACCCGAACCAAATTAATTCGATTTCAATTTAGTTTCTTTGTTTCGGTTTTTCTTCATTTTGGTTTTTTATAGATCGGTTTAAGTCAATTTAGATCGAGTATTCGATTTTTGGGATTACCTTAACACCCTTACTTCTAATGGTAGATAAATTCAAAAAATTAACTCTACTAAACAAATTTTCCAAAGCAAGACTTGGGCTTAAGCTAGGCTAGCCCTCTAGCATCTGCCAATGTAAGTTGGGTTAGTTGAAAGTTGGGGTTCATTCTCTCCTATTTGAGATTGGCAATTTGCTTGTTTGCTGGATATGTTTTATGTGCTGGTCAGACAATTATTGTGTTACGCTTTTAGTCCATACAAATTGTTATATTATATGTTTGGTATATTACTATTATTTTATACTTCTAATCCTTATTTTCTTTAAAAATGTGTATGCACGTGTGCAAATTATTGGTTGAATGAAAAGAGACTAATTAAAAATATAAATTTTCATGTACACGTATCATTGCATTAGTCGTTAAAAAATATTTTTGAATTCTTGAAAACAGTTATCTATATTAATTTAAAGAGTGTGAATATATTAGGTGGGTGGATTTATATTAAAATTGTTATGCAGTTTTATCAATTGGTTAAGAAGATTTATTATATACTAATTATTAAATAAAAAATTACCATATTTAATTAGACAATAAATCCTATAGTATATAGTATTTAGTCTTTTTAGTTGGAATTAAAAGCAATATGGTAATCTTTAAATTTAAAGTACCTTCAATTTATATTTTATTTCCGTTAGGATTCTATTCCAAAATACTATAAATTAACATTCAAATGCCAATTACATATTTTATTTGAGCAAGTTAGATAGTCTCGTTGGGAAGGTGCCATCTCAAACATGTGAGAGATCTCATACTCGAGTCGTTTAAATATGATTTGCATATTCTATTTTTATTAAAAAAATTGCAATATATAAAACACATAGTTGAAATATAAAATGGTTAGACATTTTTAACTTTGGGTACCACGCATAATACTAAATTAGACTTTAGGTACCAAAAGATCTATCGTTAAACTTTGGATACTATTTTTAAGGTTCCATCTCAAATTATAATTTTATCTTGAAAACACGTAATCAATCCAAACTTGTAACGCAAAAACATAATCAGTCCAAACCTGATAATTTTCACCATTATTAGACTTCAAATCACAAAAATTCTAACTACCAACACCACTAATTAGGGACGTTAGAGTGAATCCGAAAAGAAAATAATTAAAGTGTATCCAACTAAACCTATTTGTTAAAAATCAAATCGAAAAAAAAAAAAAAAAAAAAAAAACTGAAACAAAACTAAATATGTTTGATTCGATATTGTGGCATGACTACAAAATTGAACTAAACCGAACCGAATCATTAATATTACTGAATTTATCTATGCAGAGTTCCATACAATTTCAATTCCCCAACGGTACTGATATGTTTGACATAATTCCCATCCAAGGCCAAACAAACAATTTCTCTGAAGAATTCCCTTTTACATTATCATGAGCGATTCGCTGCAATACCTTCACCGCCATGAAAGCGCTGGTTGAATCGAGACCGGACGTTGGCTCGTCGAGCAATAAGATTATCGGATCGCGAATTAATTCGATTCCTATTGAGACACGGCGGCATTCTCCACCGAAGACACCTCTGTGGCCTTCGTCTCTGATTACTGTGTTGGGGGCGTTTCGGAGACCTAATTGATCGATCAGAGCATGAACTCTGAGCTTCTTCTTCGACTTTGATTAAGTTCGAGGAATATTGAATTGGTAATGTATTGAGAGTAAAAACCAAATCGGTGTTTGGTGAGGAGGAAAAAGCAGAGCACTCGTGTGGAGGTGGAGGTGGAGGTTTAGGTTTGGTGGAGGGGGAGGGGGAGGGGGAGGAATAGCAAGAGGAATAGGGCGGGGATGAGGAGGAGGTGGAGGAGGAGCAGAAGCAGGGCCGCCTTGAATTTTGAGGGGTGGCGAATTTTGGTTTTGGAGTTTTTTTTATATTTATATAATATAACTATATTAATAAATTTTAACAAAACTATATTATAAAATAAGAATTTTTTTTAATAAAATAATAAATCAATCAAATGTTTCATATTAATTCGTAATGATTTTAATACTTTTACACAATTAAATCACTTGTATATTCACAATAAGATGTCAAATGAACTCAATATTTACTCACACACTAAATATACACAAATATAACTCATACTATCTCTCTACTTTTCTGCAACATTTCTCTTTCATCAAATTTTAAAAAAAACTTTCAAATCCAACTTTAATAAAATTTATATATTTGTAATATGTTCATCAAGATCCATTATGATTATTAAATTATGTATAAATTTTTTTTTCAATAAAACTTATAAAACATTACAACTATAATGACATACTGAATAAAATTAAAAATAATAAAATATCCTAATCGGATATGTTTCAATCCGAACATAATCAAATGGGGCAAAAAAATTTTATATTAGGTTCCGACCTACCTCAAATATATATTTTTTATTTTAAATACACTCATAACGCTCTTATAATATAAAAGAGTCTAGGCGATTTCAAAGCTATAATTTTTTATATTACAGTTCGATTTGTCTCGAATATAATATTTTTATCTCTTTTAAATACACTCGTAACATCGTTATATTATAAAAGAGTCGAGGCGATTTAAAGTCTAATTAGACAAGTAAGACATCTTGGGTGATGATGGCTATATTTTTAGATGGATATATTTTGTTTTTACGATGCCTTATCTGTTTTCATCTGTAAGTAATATACAATCATACACATTTTTTACCTAATTATATTTTATTTGACTATTTTTTTTAATTGTACTGGACGGCACGGGTACACCCTAGTATATATATACATATAAGGTACATTTCAAGTAAAGATTTTAATTTAAGAACTTTATTTACAGACCGAGCTATTTGGCATGTTTCTTGATAGAATTTTTTGATGAAATTTGGTGGGAATGTTCTTCATTATGTTTATGACATCTCCACCAAATTTCATAAATAATTCAACCGAAAAGTGAGTTAACTATATGATTGAAAAAATATTGGATTTTACATATCTATTTTTCAACCAATATTTTTCAATCTTATAGTTAATTCACTTTCTGGTTGAATTTTTTGATGAAATTTGGTGAAGATATTCTACACATGATGAAGAACATCCCACCAAATTTCATCAAAAAAATTCATCAAGAAGCATGCCAAATAGTTCGGTCCGTAAATAAGGTCTTTAAATTAAGGTCCTTACGTACTTGAAAATTTTCATCTATATTATAAAACAAGAACCTTTTGCAATAAAATAATAAATCAATCAAATGTCTCATTTTAATTTGTAATGGTGTTAACATTTTTAGACCATTAAATCACTTTTATGCTCACAATAAGATGTCAAATCAACATTACTCACTCACTAAACATATACACAAATATAACTCTTACATCTCTCTACTTTTTTACAACATTTATCTCTCATCAATTTTTTAAAAAACTTTCAAATGCCATAACTTTAAATTTACAAATACAACTTTAATAAATTTATATATTTGAAATATATTCATCAAGATTTACAAAATAAGATCCACAAAACAAGATCCACTGTGATTATTAAATTAGTATAAAAAAATTTCAAGAGAACTTATAAAACATTACAACTATAATGGCACACTTAACGTATTTGTAACTCATTAATTATTGAAAATATTACACAATGAATGAAAGATATTGAAATTAAATTAAAAATAATAAAATATCCCGATTGAATATGTTTCAATCCGAACAGAGCCATGGGGCAGAATTTTTTTATATATTAGGGTCTGACCTACCTTAAATATAATATATATATTTTTCTTTTAAATACACTCATAACACCATTACAATATAAAAGGGTTGAGACAATTTCAGGGCGATAATTTTTTATATTATAGTTCGATCTACTTTGAATATAATATTTTTTTTCTTTTAAATACATTCATAATATCGTTACATTATAAAAGGGTCGAGGCGATTTCAGGTCTAATCGAACAAGTAAGACATATCTTGGGTGAGGGCTATTATATTTTTAGTTGGATATGTTTTGTTTTTGCGATACTTAATCTATTTTCATCCTTAGGTAATATATAGTCATACACATCTTTGATCCTCACATTTTTCACGTAATTATATTTTATCTGATTATTATTTTTTGTTCTTTTTATCGTGTCGGACGGCATAGGTATACCTTAGTATATATATACAAATTATAAGATTTGAAAAGTAATAAAAAAAGTAATTAAATTTCCTATTCATATAGAATTTAGTTAAAACAAAAAGTAAAAGATAGCGTTTTATTCAATAACAGGAAAAAAAAACCTCAAATAAACTCATTGATATGGTTATTTTAATTATTGCCTTTTTTTAAAAAAAAGTTTATTGAATTGGGAATTTGGTCTTGTGTACTTGTTAAAAAAAAAGAAACTCAATCCCGCCCATACCAAAACTCCGAACTCGAAACCTCGAGTTACAAGACAAGTACCATCACCCGCTGGAACAATTGTCCTGTTGTTTGCTTTTATTCAGCCAAAAATCATTTTAATTTTACTTACTATAACTTATATATAAGGAAAAAAATTCGGGAGTCCTGTTACGTCGAGGGTTCTAGGCGATCGCATGGATTGCCTATGCTTAGGGCCGACTCTGGGAGGAAGAGGATTAGAGGTTGGGGGAGCATCAGAGAGAGAAGCAGGGGATGAAAGATTGGAACATCAATTTTTATTTTTATTTTAATACATTTATGCTAAAGCAGGAATCGAACTCAAGACCTCCCGTTACTTGAGAGTGAATTTTAGCTACTAGGCTAGTCGTAATGGTTTATTTTATTTATTCTTTGCTTTTTTATATATATTCTTGAACTTTGCGGAAATTTTATTAGGAAATTATAATAAGTTATCTCAATGGCATAAATCCTCTCAAATCAAACTATCCCAAAAGATTTTAAATGGTTGTAATTAATGGGGGTTGAGCTGCATCGCTGCTGTTCTCTTAACTTTTCTTGGAAAAACTTGTTTTTGCTCTAAATTCATCTTGCCAGGTTTTAGAGAGAGAAAAGTGGGATTATGGTGACTCAGTAGGATTAACTCAGTTTACTTTGTTAGATTTTAAGGATTGAATTGGAATATCAGTTAAAAATTAGACGGAAGCCTAACGCTTTTCTAAAGATGGTCCCAAAGTTTAATAAACGATGTTTTGATACCTAACGTCTAATTCAATATTATGCGTGGTATTCAAAGTCAAAAATATCCAAATGCTAACAAACTTTAGTATTTTAATACACAATAAAATCTACTAAAATCATATTAATTTCTTACAAGGTATTCAAACATAAAAATAATAATATACATATTTTTATATTTTATAAGTTATCTTTTTGTTAAAATTCCCTATTTATTTTAGATAAGTAGGCAATTTGTCAAAGATAAATAGGCTTAGAATTGCCTATTTATCCTTTTATGGTGGCCTTCCCCTCCTCAAGAAACTGCTCATTTCTAGAATGTTTGTGAGGTTTTCATCATTTTTAATAATCATTTATGAACAGACGTACAAAATATTTCATATTATTGGGTGGAAAAAAATTAAGTATCCAATGGGTCAAAATTTTCACCGCTGGCGGAAGAGTTGGAAAGTTTCATATACATAGTTATTAATTATAATAATATTGTCAAAACAATTTTTGTTAATGTCAAAGCAATACAAATTACTTAAAGCATGATGTACAACCATGCAATGCATTATTTGTTTTGGCATTAGTGAAAATTTATTTTAAATAGAAGGTTTCATCATCATTAAACATATATGGATGGACAAGTAGATGTCGACCAAAAATTCCAAAAAATAGAAGGAGATGTATTAGGAAGAAAAAGTTGGTACAATTTCATGTGGAAAATTCCTCAGCGGACAGCAAGAACTAATGGATTTGTTATGGTTTAGATAGTTCCTTAAATGTTTATATTGTATATAATAAGTTTCTCAAATGAATGAATTGGATTGTGATCAATAATCACTATTAGGCTGCGTTTGGTAGATAAATATAGAGGCCAAAGCCGGAATGGTCAATAATCTAACTCATTTTTTATTGTGAGATTTGGAATTTAGCGAATCAGATTAGATAAGGACCTTTAAGTATTTTACAAATTAAAATTGGAAATCAAGAACAAAACAAAAAATGGAAACAGAATCCCATATAGAAATATAACTTATTTTCCTCGAAAGATATTCGATAACCAAACCCCATCACATGCTAAACTAAACTACAATTCCTCAACACAATTAATTTGAAGGACACATTTAACATTGCTATACGCTAACATACTACAACGGAAATACTTCCATCAAGAAAGAAAGAAGTTGTAACGTGAGTAGCTTTTCCGATAATAGCCCAAAACCTGTGCATTATTGTGCACTTGAAAACAGGAGCGCGCTTGCATCTTGGAATCATCGTGTCCTGCCTTCAAAAAATATTGTGGACAAAAGGTGGATATTTTTCATTAGTTAAAGCTATTAAGCATATGTTTGAGCAGCTACTATGTAAACGCGACAGAGTAGTGACTATTTTTTCATAGGCTTCATATTTCAATGATAACATTATTGAATATCAATTGTCAGACGATGAAATATGGTCCAAGAACCAAAGTAGAAAAAATATAAGACTGAAGAAGCATTGTTTCAACTATTAAACAAATTTGAAACATGAATAAAAGGTTCATCAAGCGCGCTTCTACTCTTCCAGACTCCCACAGTCCAACGTGAAGGTTTCAATTTAGAGATATAGTTAACTGACAACATACGCGATAGTATATTATATTTATTCTTGATGATTGGTTTTGTTGAAATTAGTGTTTCCTTAAAATGTGTGAAAGTCAAACATGAATCTTGTAAATGGGAGACAGGGAGTAAATTATTAGCACTCTACTTACATGCCCCATTAAAAGATTGTTGCATCTTAGTAGTTTATGCATGATAGAAACATATATATGTAAAATGCAAGAGAAGTAACAAAATAGAACAAGATACTAACCAATTATCCCCGAACCTTCCGCTGCAATCTGGCCATATTTACAGCTATTATCACACAAATCCAATCTTTTATCTTGTCCAACAGCTTGAAATAGACGTATCTCCATGAGCTTCGGAGCAATAACAGACCGAAGAATCCCCAAAACCCAACAACAAAACCAAGAACAACACTTATATAGAACCCCAATGTTACAAACTTATCCTTGTCTTCTTCAGTAGTCTCGTTTTTGCCATGATCGGTAGAGGGAGGAAGCGAAGGAGATTCATCTTCTCTAGGGCACTTATTTGGCAGTGGAAGTCCACACAGTTCACGATTTCCAGCATACACCGAGGCATTGAAGCTCTGGAGTTGAGTACTTGATGGAATTTTACCCGAAAAGTTGTTACTTGACAAGTCCAAGACACTAAGAAAATTCAAACTAGCAAGGCCTGTAGGAATCTCACCAGAAAGCCAATTATCGGACAAGTCAAGAATTTCTAACATCTTCATTTGACCAATTGTTTGAAAGATATTTCCGTTTAAATTGTTTCTCGATAAGCTCAGGGAAACTAATCCTTCAAGACTTGCAAGTTCTGGGGGAATTTTTCTGACTAGTTTATTGCTAGAAAGATCAATGCATTTTAGTAGTCCCAGAGTATTTCTATATTCTGACACTTTTCCTTTCCATTGCACCAATGCATTAGCCACGTACTGTCCAATGTAAATACTGATCAGGTGGCCTTCGTAATAAGTGAATGCTTCTCCTGAATATCCAAAAGAAGTAGTCGCACTTGAACTTTCTGTCTGAATCAAAGAATGTAATTTGTTGAAGCATCGTGGAACTTTTCCTGATATTTTATTTTGAGAGAGGTCCAAGACTTGAGTGCTATGGAGACTACATATGCTAGGAGGTATTTTTCCATGGAATTCATTCCTTCGGAAACTAAGGACAGCTAAACCTCTTAGGAATGTTCCTATCCATGAAGGTACTTGCCCAGATAACTTATTTTCACTCAAATCAATAACTTCCAAATCTGTACAGTTCTTCAAAGATGAAGGGAGTTTCCCTGTGAAATTATTGTTACGCAAGCACAATAGCTGAAGTCGATTCAGGAAGCCAAAAGAGGATGGAATTTCCCCAGAGAAATTGTTGTTTGCCAAATCAAGAATTTGCAAACGTTTCGCAGAGATCCAACAGTCTGGAACTTTACTTGATAATAGGTTATTTGAGAGATCGAGATAGTGTAAGAACTTGGTCACAATTGTGCATAGTGAAATAATCGATCCAGTGAACATATTTTTTGAAAGATTCAATGATGACGCATTGTGAGGAAGTAAAGGTATTGGACCTTTGAAACGATTAGAACGCAAGTCTATTGTTGGAAGAATGGAAAACTTGAGTGATAAATCAGGAAGCATGCCATGGACCTAGTTGTCAGAGATATTTAGGTATTGCAATCTAGGTGAGAGATCCCAAAACCAGTAAGGAATTTTATCTGAAATTCCAGCGCTAGAGATGTCAAGCGCGGAAAAATTATTTTGACATCGAAGCCATTCTGGGAAATAAGGGCCCAATTTGATGTTACCAAGGCTAATAACATCCAATTGAAAAAGTGGAGCCCAATCAGAACTCAACTCCAAATTAAGCAAGTTAAATGACAAGAATAATCCTTTCAAGTTTGACAATTGCCCAATGCTCTCGGGAAGTCTCCCTTTTAGCTTATTGTTGTTAAGATACAAGTACGTCAACAAAGGAAATGATGTTAGGTCGGGGAATGACCCACTCAATTCATTCTCGGATAAGTCAAGAATATGAAGAAGAGAAGTTTGACCAAATCGTTTTGGGAAAGACCCTTGCAATTTGTTACGACTAAGCCGTAATTCATCCAAAGATGAAAAATTTGTAAAATCAGGTAATGAACCACAAAATTTGTTTGATCTTAAATCCAAAATCTCTATTGAGTTCATTGATGCAATCAATGTGTGAAAAAACTGGGGAAGTTGTCCTGTTAAATAGTTTTCGAATAGGAATAATGACCGTAAATATCTTAAGTTCTTAAAAGATTTTGGAATTTCACCTTCGAGGGAACAATAAGCAAGATTGAGACTTTCGAGGGATAGCATATTCCCGAAAGCATCAGGAATAGAACCTCCAAAAGGATTAAGAGACATATCAATGTCAACAAGGGTACTACTAAAATTGAACAACCAATTGTAAGTCAAAGAAGAAGTAAAACTGTTACCACTCAGATCAATTTTAGTAAGAGGAATAGAAGAAAAGTTTGTTAAGTGAAGTGAGGAAGAAATGATTCCAGGGAGATTGCACCCAATCAAGTCTAATTCTGATAGGAAAGAAAGCTTATTAATGGATTGCAACCAGTTGACCTTCCTCAGGTCTACATCACTTAGCTCAAGCTGCCGTAACAAACGAAGATCAGAAAGCCACTCTAAGTTTTCAACACTCAATACTGATGGGTAACTACGTCCCAAGTGGAGAGAGCGCAAGTTGGTGAGATTACCAATCTGATGAGGAATTGTTCCAAAAAAGTTATTATCTCGCAGATTCAGGTACCGTAATCTGTTTAGCGAACCAATGAAAATTGGGATACGACTCTCTCCAAATTTATTACAACTGAGATCTAAATATGTCAAATGTTGTAACTCAAGCAATGAAGGACTTATCTTACCCGTCAAAGGCTCGAAAAGATATTCTTCGTTTTGAAGATCAAGAGTGATAACATGACCAGTACGGTTGCTACATTTGACTCCTCTCCATCTACAGCAGTCTCTTTTGTCTTCTTCGCTCCCCCAGGAAGAGAGAATGCCGCCGTTATCTACAATGCCTTTTTTAAACTCGAGTAAAGCATCTCTCTCGTTGTCCATGCACCCCCTCTTCACTGTGCCATCTCCACCTACCAAAGTGACTCCGGAAACTAGTTTGTTGCATGGTAGCAACAAAAGCAGGACAACACAAAAACAGGTGTGTTCAAAGAACAACCTTTGTTGAATTATCATTCTCGAAACCATCACTATTACAATGAGGATTTAGAGACGGTGTTTTGTAGTTCATGTAATCAACTAGGGGGAAATTTCCTACGCAGATTACTGTTCATGGATGAACAGTACGGATTGGTCAATTTGGCACGCTTCCCGATGGAATTTTTGATGAAATTTTGTGGGTATGTTCTTCATCGTGTGTAGAACATCTCCACCAAATTTCATCAAAAAATTTAATCGGGAAGTGGGTTAACTACGTGATTGAAAAATATTGGTCCAAAAATGGATTTATAAAATCCAATATTTTTCAATCACGTAGTTAACCCACTTCCCGGTTGAATTTTTTGATGAAATTTGGTGGAGATGTTCTACACACGATGAAGAACATCCCCACAAAATTTCATCAAAAAATTCCATCGGAAAGCATGCCAAATTGACCAATCCGTACTGTTCATCCGTGAACAATAATCCGCGTAGGAAATGCTCTGATCAACTACTATATATATAAATAAACATAGTTGCACACGTGGGAAATATGGAGTTATACTATTCAACAAAACTCTAACTTGTTTTTAACTAAATAAAGTATAGTTTGAATTTATTTAGAATGGTAATACTAATATAAAAATATATGGAGTTATACTATTTTTTATTTTATTTTAATGTAAATCTTAAAATCTTGTATCTTATAATATATATATATCTAAGTTTATATGCAAATATATATTATTTTATTAATTATTTTCATGTGAATTTCCTACGTGATATTCAATTATATTCATGTGATATTCAATTATTTATCTAAATATATATATATATATAGTGCTTATTTAAAAAAATCCAATATGTTCTAAACTAAAATAATAATTAGTAGAAACCTTAGTAATGAATTGGGGACCCCATTTTGGTGGGATTCGGATTTCACACTGAAGGTCGCTTTAGTGGGGTAGGAGATGTCCTTGCTCCCTTATTATAGATTTAATTCAATTAGCTATGCTCTTAGTGTACTCTATATTTACTTAGCTAGTTGTCTCTTTTTGAACTACTTTGCATAGTTTTGATAGGTGGTTAATAATATAGCACTCTAGCGCCTTGGATTTTCGGTAGTTTAAGCCTCATCAACATACATGTAATTCAATTTCTTAACATTTAGTGTGGATTTACTAATTTAAAATTTTAGGAACGAACCAAAATGCTAGAACAAAGGAACGCAAGAATTTGTTTATTACAATAAAATCTCATGTATTGTGTACATAAAATATTTCGTATGGTTGATTATAGAATATGTGTTGCAAACGAATCGAGTTGGTTCACTAACTAGCACGCTAAGTTTGGGCTATCTATGAATTAAGGCTCGTTCATTAATCGAGTTGAGCTTGGTCAATAGCTACGTCTGCTTTTCTGAATTGGTCAATATTTTCCATTTAATCATGATGTTGTTTCCCACTATGTGTTACTTTTGTTTTGATTGACGTGCAATATTGTGTGTGCAATGCATGTTGTTAGTACATAAATGAGTTGATATATTGCTGTCAAAAATATACAAATAAGAATGCGACTCTTAGCTTAATTTTGAAACGAAGAGAGTAAATAAAAACTATCTTTCAATTCCAACTACGCATATCTATATGTGATATATGGTAATTTTAGATCAACTGACATGATTTGTTACTCCAAATGAATAGTCCATCTTTTTCATAAAAAAAAATTGATTCCAACGGGATTAGATCTTGAACTCTTGTCACTAATCAACCTAAGCGCATGTTTAACCACTAGGTCATTCATCATATTATTATACTAGTTTGTGTACACGTGTGTTCCACTTGTTTTTGGTGCTTTACAAAGGTGTCTATTAATAAATTCATGCATATTAAGAATTGAATAATTAGTATGAAGTGTGAAATAAAAATAATAACAAATAAACAAAACCATAATATCAAGTGTAAAATTCAATTAATAATTATACGAAAATCAGAAAATCGAGCTAATATTTAAATTTTTTTTGTAGATATATGATAAAAATTTGTGGAGTTATTTAAAGTAAATCTGATAATCTTGTGTTTAAAATCATACAAGTCATATGCAAAACATCTAATTCAACAAAAATTCTAACTTGTTTAATTTGTTTAACTAAATAAAGTAGAGATTAAATTTATGTGGAATGCTAATACTAATATAAAAATATATGGAGTTATATTATTTTTTTATTTTATTTTAATCTAAATCTGAAAATCTTGTACTTAAAATCAAGGGGCATATTTATCTCTACAAAAGGGAAAAATATTTTAAGCTATATATATTCATATTTTTATATAGAGATAATGGGTTATAAGGCCTCGCTCTGTAATATTTTATAACTCAAAGGACGGACTCATGTTTAATAAAATAAAGTAGTACTAATTTCATAATTTGGTTTTACAATAAGGACACTTTTCATAATATTAATTTATTTTAAGGAAAATGATAAATGTTGATGGACAAAAATACCCTACTATATCATTTATTCTAATTATACAAAAGACATATTATTCTCTCTTACATACACATAGTTTAGAGAGAGAAAACAGAGAACAAGGAAAAAGAGATGTCTCACCAATAATCTCACATCTTCCACCACCACCAGCACCTAACTCTCCGATCGTATCGTTGAGATGAGCGAGCGCTGTTCTCATCATCATCATCATCATCATCATCTTCTTCTTCTTCTTCTTCTTCATCTTCTTTTTTTCTAGATGTGTAATCGTAAAACATATATAACTTTTGATCGAACTATTGGATTTGGCTGATTTTTTGATATATTGTTCGGAAGACAAAGTTACTATTATTACGCCAAAAATTAAGACAATCAGAAGTCGTTTTGCTATCGAAATCGACCAATTTCGACAGCCCTGCGGGATTTGAAAAAAAATATGATCGAAACTCTTATTTTTTTTTTATTTTTTTTACGAACCCTACGTCGATCCATATATATATACCTATAAATAAATTAAGTAGATGTTGATCTCATAAATTTTGTTGTTCTCTGTTTTGTAATGGTGCTAAAATCATTTTAGCACTTTCTGGTTTATTGTCCAAGTGGTGCTACATTCTGGTTGTTGTCCAGATGGTGCTAAATGCATTTAGCACCTTTTGGTTGCTGTCCAGGGGGTGCTAAATGCATTTAGCACCTTCTGGTTGTTTAGGTTGTGTTGCTAAATACATTTAGCACCTTCTGGTTGTTTAGGTTGTGTTGCTAAATACATTTAGCACCTTCTGGTTGTGGTGCTAAATGCATTTAGCACCGTCTGATTGTGGTGCTAAATACATTTAGCACCTTCTGGTTGTTGTTAGTGTCATAATGAGACGATATTATAAAGAAGGGGTATTAGTTTCTTTTTTGTACAGTACCCTTAATTTACATGGCTAATTTTTAAATGTCCTTTATAATTATATTATTATTAGAATGAGCCCTTATACCTAATTGCCTCTTTTATATATATAAATATATATATTATACTATATATGTATAATATATATATATATATATGTAGATATAGATTATTTTATTCAAATTATTTTCCTGTGAATTGCCTATATGATATTTAATTATATTCATACAAATTGTACAAATTGTTCAAACAAAGTGTAAAAGAGAAAAAGAACAAAGGTATGATAAAATTATTCTGTAACACCAGCCACATGAAAAGCATGTTTTCTTATTTTTTTCAAAAAGACAATAACGTAAAAGCAGATCCTGGTCTTTGATGTAATAGCTCTACTAAAGCCACGATTTTATCTTTTGCACACTATATATATTCTTGTTCAATTGTAAGTGTGCACATATTTCGCAACTAAGAGAGGTTGCGGGTTTTTTCACTTTTTGTTTGTTTGTTTGTTTGTTCTAAATCACTTATGTGTACTGTGGTACACATGTGCCGAATAATGTTTCATGAACAAAAATTAATAATTAGAAAAATTGTGATCCCGTGAAAAATGTGAAGATTGATGTTGTATATGTTATTTAGAGATGACAACGAGTTGAGTTTAGACAAATTTTACCAAAATCGAACCCTGTCCACCTAATTATGTATGGGATCTGACCCCTTATTGCACTCACTACAGTGCTTATTTATTGAAATCCAATATGTTCTTAAATAATAGTTTGTAGAAACCTTAGTAATTAATTAATGGATACTCTATTTTGGTGGGATTTAGCTCCACATAGACGGTCGTTTTAGTGGAGCGGATATGTCCTTACTCCCTAATTATAAATTTAGATTAAATTCGCTATACTCTTATTGTACTCTATATTTCCTTTGTTAGTGGTCTCTTTTTGGACTACTTTGCCTAATTTTGATGGACTGGTTTATAAAGCCCATTTGATTCTTTTAGTTTATGTTTTTGTTGATTTCTCATGGAGGTTCCATTTATATCCCCCATCCTTTTTGTTGTGCACCCCCGAATCTAGGCTTTTCATGTTCACTTATTTATCTATTTTAATAAAATAACACTTTAGTGCCCTAGATTTTTGGGAGTTTGACCTTCTTTTTAAAAAAAATGGAGAAAGGAAAGTAAGATAAATCGGGGTGAGCCTACAAATGATTAGTTTTTGTTTAGTACTCGTTTGGTTCGTTCTTAGAATTCAAAATGGTAATTTCACATAGTAAATTTAAGCCTAATCAACATATAATTCAATTGCTTGACATGAACTATAAGAAACTCCTAGTGTGAATTTTCCAATTTAAAATTTTAGGTTCGAGCCAAAATGCCAGAACCAAGCAAGCGCAAGAATTATTTTATTACAATAAATCTTATGTATTTTGTACATAATTTTTTTCATATGGTTGATTAGGGAGTACATGTTGCAAATGAATCGAGTTGGTTCACTAAGCTAACGAACTAAGTTTGGGCTATCTATGAATTAAGGCTCGTTTGTTAAACGAGTTTGGGCTTGAATAGAACCTGTTTGACTCGAGTAGTAGGCTCACAAACATAGCTCGAGTATGTTCACAAATAGGTTTTAACAACGTAACATATTTAATATAAAAGATGTAAAGTTACATTACAAAATAAAAAATATATAAAGTTGTACTACAAAATATACACATTTCAAAGTTTGATATTGCTAGAATTGTGCACAAGCGTTCTTTTAAGTCATGGAATCTGATAATGATTGACTCGGTGCTTTTCTTGCAATTTCCATGAAAATAGTCAAAGAATTTATAAGAATTTCCCTCTCTCTACTATTTTTATTATTATTATTGGGGGTGGGGGGGGGGGGGGAGCACAATAGAAATTTCATACACAATTTTATATATATATATTAAAAAAAATGTGGGGGACCATGGCCCCCCTTCCAATGCACATACATCCGCCACTGAGGGTTCGTTTGGTTGTGTAAATGATCTCATTTATGATTATTTAATTGTAAATTAACAAATTATGAATTATTTCATTTTAACAAAAATAAATAAATTGTATAGTAATCTTTTCTACATGAACTTGTATGATACTTAAAAGTTATATAATTTCCACTATATCAATATGTTTTCTTATTTAATATCTTAAGTATTAACTTAAGTTTATGACTTTATATATTAATTCATTTTTGCAACCAAACGCTCAAGTTAGACAAATCACGAATTAAATAATTATAAATAATTGAATTCATAAATTAGAGGACGACCAATTAAACGGGCTCAGTCTATAGTTCCATCAACTTATTTATATACCTAATCTCAGCTCAAGTATTATTGCGTTATGCTTAAAAGAGCTCGTTTATGAGTGTTTACGCTCATTTGCATACTCGATCGAAGCTGGAGTAAAGTAACCTTCAATTGAGCTAAAGCTGAACATATGATTTAATTGGAGTTGTTTATCTTCAGTTTCTTATATGATAAACAAACACTTAAGTCGTTCTATGTTGTTAATAAAAGTACCAAGTTAATTACTAATGTCAAAGGCTTAATTATTAATAATCATTGTCCCCTTTTCCTATTCTTTGTCTTTCGGATGCGCTTGCATCTGTATGCTCGGAGACGCGTCTATGCACCTTCACTACGTCTTGATATTCCCGATGAGGTGAGCACTTTAAACTCGGCTACAGACGGATATATAGGCATGCAAGTACTTTGATCAGTGCTTCTTGAGTTTTGCCACAGAAACTAGATTTCTTAATTTGCACCTCGATCTATTAGATTTTTCTTTATTATTCTTTCAGTAAAATGTTTGTTTTATATAACCTAGTACATAGGATCTGGTCAAGATTGACCATATATACTATTCCTGTAAATGGATCCTAGAGACATATGCACTTATTGGAAAGCTAAGCAATGATATTCAAATTGTTGAAGAAAACCTCCGAAAACCGTAGTTCAGTAAAGCAAGGCCCCCAATTTTTCGGGTAGCCAATAAAACATAGAAAATGCTTTTCTTACTTATAAATCTTATCACCTATTTTTACCAGATCTATTAAATAAGTTGTACCCTATTGAATTTTGTGAAAGTAAAACACATAATGCACCCAAAAAAAATTTGTGATAAGATTTGCTGTAAGTGTAGCATTTCTCATAAAGTATTAATTGGCTTTTCCAATTAAGTTTGGTCAAGTGGTAGTCATCACTAAGGTGATATTTGGCAATAAGTCGACTGTTTGAATCCCGTGCACAGCTGCTGGCATTGCCCTTTTTTCATATATATATATATCAGGGCCGGGCTTGAGTTTTGAGGGGCCCTAAGCGAATTTTTGTTTCGGGACCCTTTTATTTTTGTATATTCATATAGTATAAGTACAACAACAAATTGATAACAACAAAAAAATCATATAGTAATGACATTAGAAAAGTTATAAAAAGAGTACTTAAATTTTTTCAGTCATATAAAATTAATTTAGTCAAAACAATAACTAAAAGATAAAGTTTTATATCTAAAAAAAATAACCCTCAAATGAACTAATTATAGAGATAAATCATGAATAAAACAACTAAAAGATTTAGAGAAATTAGATTAAGAAAGAAATATGAAAAATGTTGTGTATTGTGAATACAGAATGACGTGTTAAAGAATATGAGAACTTTTTTGAGAAAAAGGAAAAAGAAAAAGGAATTAACTGAAACCTCATTTAAGAAAGCTAATAAAAAAAATTATTGGGGCCTTTTTGTAATTTTATATATTCATGGAATACAAGTACAATAAACTCTTAAAAAAATAAAAATAAACATATACCACATATGAAAAATTAAACATATAATTTTTGGGAGTTCTTAAACAAAAACATATACTAAGCCTTTAAAAGAAAAAAAGAAGAAAAAAAAGAAAAAGAAGAGTTGTTCAAGAAAAATAAAAAAAAACAAAAAACAAACTTTAGGAAAGGCTCAATAAGCATTTAAAAGAAAAAAGAAACAGCATCAATAAAAGCTTTCACTGTTGGGGTTTGAGTCCTTGTGCTACAAGCCAAATGTTTTTCCAACCAATCAACCAATTCCCGCTGGGCCACTATGTAATTTTTTTGTTTTAATTCAACACAAAACAGTTTTAACATTATATCACATATATATGGTCCTAAAAAAATCTGGGACCTGGTACGTAGGGGGCCCTAGGCGACGGCCTGGGCCGCCTATGCCCAGGGCCGGCCCTGATATATATATATATATATATATATTCAGTATTACTTCAAGAGCCGGTTGCTTTTACTTAATGTTAATATAATTTACTATTTCTTTTTACTGCAAGTATATTTTACTTCAAATGCCGCAAACCAAGGTATTTGAAAATTTTAATCTTGGTACTAAGTTGAACTTAAAAAATTATTGTTATTATCATTAAATTTGACTCCTTACTTTTTAATACCAAGTTTTTTAAACCTTCACTAGCCAAATTTTAATTCATAATACGACTGAACTTTCCATTTACAACATTAATTCTTGCACCGTCTTTGTAAATTTTATATTTAGACTTCTTATTTTATATATATATGGTTTTTTTTTTTTTGTATGATCCAATTTGATGTTGTGATTTTTTAGTATTGGAGGTTTTGATCAATTATCATGACTTTGAAAAATCATAATAGTAGATCTTTATTATTTTATAATATATATAATCATTTGAAACATATTTACTTGATATATAATTAAGTATGTACAAACACTAGCAATATTTAGAGATTTTTTTTTGCCGGACGAAATTCTCTTTTAAGTTTGTTTTGTTTCAACTTAAATTTTATTATTCATGTAACACTAAAACCAATTTTTTTATTACTTTTCGTTCTTTATATGTGCAATTTCACTGTTGACTCTTTCTAATCGTTAAAGTAATTGAGATGTGTATTAACTTTGTTTTTTTAAAATTTGTTGATATACTTATATACATGTATGTTACATATTTGGTACAGACCAACCTTTTAGCCACAACTTTTTGCCTCTCTAACATTAAAAAAAATACTTCTATCAACGAATATTTGATGCTAAAGGTTATATAGTACAAAACCAGATCTTTTATACAAAAGGGCTCTGAGAGAGATGTTCGCTTAGGGCCCCGAAATACTCAGGGCCAGCCTTGTAGTTAGTAGACATTAACCCTAACAATGAATTGGAGAAGGAAAGTTCTAGAAAATCGGCGTATCGACTCGCAAACGATTAGTTCTTAAATCACGTATATGTGTATTGCACTCACGATACATATATAGTGCCTTTTTGTAGAAATCCACTATGTTCTAAAATGTTCGTAGAAACTTTAATAATGAATTGGAGAAAGGAAAGTTAATTACAAATATTGGCTTACGAAAGATTAGTTTTTGTTTAGAGCTGAAACGTTTGCCTGTGCAAAAATGATTTTATTACATATAATTTTCTTATGGTTGATTATGGAATTTGTGCTTCAAACGAATGGAGTCGGTTACCTGAGTTTAGTTAGTTTTGTTTTTTACAAGAACATATATCATATATGAAGCTTAGTAAATTAACAAGTTTTCAAAGTATGTTTAAACTTGGTGTTTTTCATTTCCCTTGAGCCCATTAGTTGCACAAAAAAAAATATTCCAATAGTTCCTTAGAAAAATTGTGAGGTTTTCATCATTTTTAATAATTATGAAACAGACACAAAATATTTCATAAGATGAAACAAATAAGCATCCAACAGGTCAAAATCGTCGCTAGAACTACACTCATCGAAACACTGGCGAAAGAGTTGGAAAGTTACATATATATATATATAATTATTAAGAATAATACTATTGACAAAATAATTTTCGTTAATGTGAAAATAATATTAAAATGCTTAAAGCATGACGTACAACCATGCTTAAAGCATTATTTATTTTGTCATCAGTGAAAATTATTCTGACAATAATTTTATTTGATTGTTAATTATAGCCTCTTTTCTTGGTTCAGATTTTCCTTTGCTCATAGTGATTAAGATTAGTACACTTTATGACTTTTGTGTTGACTGAGGTGAAACGTGTATTGTATGTTGCTTTTACCAACACGATCGAGTTCAACTACTGCTGTGAAGAAAGAGGAGCCCTTTGGGTTCCATTTTCTTTACTTTGCTAGAACTTGAATACTCAAAAAATTATTAATTCTGATAGATTTGATTATTATTAATATTATTGTATTTTTATTAAAAAGCTAATTTATTTTGAACCCCTTTTTAGCTGTTAGTAAGGATTAAGGGTATTTTCAGTTTCGGTCGAGGTAGAAATTAAGAAGTCCAAAGCCTGTTCGATTTCATTTTGGTTTTCATATATTTTTTTTAAAATAAATAAATAAATCTAAGCCAACATTAAATAAGCGTTATGTCAAAACTGATTTTGATAGCAGATTCACACATTCAAGGCAGAAAATTAAAATAAGCCCCATGGCAAAACTGATTTTTGCATCACAGATTTTGCATCTCACCAAATAAGCTCTCTGCCAAAAAAATAAATTTAAGGCAACATCAAATAACCTCTTGAAAATAAGCATTATAGATTCACACTACGCAATTGAATTTGCACAAAAACTGTTTTCAAATATGCAAAACGACCCTATATTTCGACTGCAATTGTCAGCTCCAAACTCGAACCTAACTTATTTGTTTTTTTTTTCTTGGATTTGTTCGGCTCAGTTAGTCAATTTTCAGATTTGCCACAACACCTATAATAGGGGTGCTATGGGTAGGGTTGCGAGCAGGTTAGCAAGATCCAAACCCAACCTGGGTAAAAGCATGTCTAACCTGAACCCTTCCTAGCCTGACCCAAGGAGGCTCTTATGTTGGAAAATTTGGACCCTCCCTATTAATTATAATTCGACCTAGAGGTGGCAATTTTGGAAATGACATGATAATACAATACGAAATTGACTTAAGAATTTGTGTATCCATTGATCTGTTCTCTATTATCCGGTGCCTCTCAATAATCTGTATTCTCTATTCTCACAAAGTCATAGTCCATTAAATTTCTCTAAAATAGGATTTTCAGTTTCAAATTTTGGTTTTTAGAATTTCAGTTCTCACATATAGGGATTTTAAGCTTACTTTTTTGTGTTCCAATTATCGCTCCTTTAGGATTTAACCTACCATTGTCTAATTTGGTGTAATCTAATTCCTTCAACATGTAGAAATTTTCATATATTGCTCAATATACTTTCATTGTTTTAGGAAGTCTAATTTTTTATTTATTTCATCTCTCCAAACTCCACTGCCATCACTATTAGAAGAGGGTTTTGATCAATAATCAATGAAACTTTAAGATTTTTTATGGTCTATTCTGAATTTTTAGGTCATGTCACTCTATATCTTCTATTAGTTTGATAATTCTTTAAGGTCACTACATTTAGTAAATTTGTAGACCACTGATTCTTTAACTATCCTACTTATTTGGATTGCCGGGATTACGCTCTTTTTGATTTTCTTTTTCTGTTTTCTCTATAATCGACACAGTCTGAACTCTGAAGGTACCACCACAAAGGAAAAAACAAACAAAATCAGTTTAAAGAGAGCATTTTTGCCCACTCGAGTTTGCTTTTAAAGACTCACTTGAAAATCATAGCGGTCTTCAAGAAAGTTCCTTTAACAGAAACCATTAACATGATGTTGCTGTGCAGCTTCAATTCTAGCAGTTTCAGTGCACTACTGGCAGCTATGCTTTAGCTACAATAGTGGCAATTTTTGCTGCAGTTTTGCTCGACAGGCATTTCTATGCCTTGCTTTAGTTTTCTGCTGCCATTCTTCCTTGTATTTTGCACAATTTTTGCTGTTAATTTTCTTGCTTTTTTCTATTTTTTGGCCATCATGTTTAGGCTCTCTTTTCTTTCTTTTTGGCCACCTGTTAGGCCTTGCCTTCCTTTTTTGAATTGCCTTGTGGAATTTTTGGTTTTTCCCCTTAATCCATTATGCAATTTAGGCATATTTCTTGTGTTTTTTGGGTCTTGGGGATGGCCTTATTGTATCCCCCTCTTGTAATTCTTTTTTGATTTTTTATGCTATTACTCTAGTGCCCATGATTGGGCATAGAGGACTTATAAAAAAGAGAGTATGAGTACATCAATAGAGCTGATAATATACATTTCATGAGGTGATATTTTTGGTTAGTGCCTTCCTCTAATTTTTTGGTTAATGATCTACCTACTAAACAGCCCATATCAATAGATACAAATATACTGTGTTTTATTAATAAAAGAAATCTCATTTCAATCTTACTTACATGCATTAATGAAGGTTTTACTTTAGGAGTTGAAAATATCTCATTTTTTGACTTTAATCTTTAGTGAAAGAACTCTAGGGAGATTATTTAGATGTAGATTGTAGAACTCTTTAATGGCAAGATTTGGAATTATGAATAATTGAAGTATTGCTCTGTGTGCTAATTAAAAGAAACAGTTTGGCTCAATTAATTATAGTTGTGGTGCTAAATACAACTTTGCCTCAATAATTGTGTTCGTTACTGTTTCATATTGTGTTGGTGATGGTAATGGTGCTAGATGTAACATGGTAGTGTAAGTGTCGGTGCTTGGTGCATTTCTGTTCGATTGATTCCTTATTTGAAATTGTGCCTATTTTTTCCCCTTCTTTAAAGCGATTCGTTTCTTAGTAGGGCTAACAGTGTTTTACCCTATCTTAGAGCCTCACACAAATTCTACACGTACTTAATGTAAACATGTTTGCGTCAAATTTGGATTGGACTTGATAAACCCAATTCAATAAAGAAGTCCTTATATATATATATATATTAAACTGGTTCCTTATTATTATTATTATTTAAATTTCAAATTATATACTTTTTCAAATTTTTTTCCTCCAGTACTGCTCTATGGCTCTATGGATTTAGGATTTGTTTGAATCAATATTCTAAAAATCGCTAGGCGCTCCTAGGTCGGCGAGGAGGGGCCTGGCGCCCAGGGGATTAATCGGTCAAACGATTTTTTATTAAAAATATTATTTTAAATAACATAATACTAATAAAACATAATATACCTTTCAAATTAATATCCCCATCTCAATATTTTAAAACCAAAAGTTATGATAAGTACAAAATAAATAGCACAATCAAATTTCTACATAAATAAGAATAAGTGAATAACATATAACAATACTAGATTACTAAATATTAAATAATAAATACTAACAATATTAAATAATATAAGTTATATAAAAATATTAAATACAAACAATATTAAATAATATAAGTTATCTAATATAACAATATTATTTATATTACTAGTTTAAAAATAAAATAAAATAAATAAAAGTAACAAATCTACGGGAAAAGTAAAAGTATGAGGAAGCAAACTAGTAATAGTAACCATTGTGCCTTTTTGCCTTTTTTTTTTCTTTTCTATTTTTTTTTTAACTTTTTATTATCTATTTTATATAAATGAAACGGCCCCTTGGCCCTTCTCCGTACGCCACGTAGTATTTCACAAAACTCTATCTCTCCCATCCTCTTAGGCCTTGTTCACTTGCCACTTAATTTATCACTTAAATCTGAAAACTTAAAATTTTTAGATTTAAGTGGCTGTGAAAGTTGTTCACTAAGGTGGCGTTTGATAAAACATCTGAAAACTGAAACTGAAAACTGAAAACAGAAACTGAAAAAGTTGTTTGTTTACTTCTGAAAACTGTATCTGAAAAAATGTTGTTTGTTTGAATATAATACATCTGAAAACTGAATTTTTTTTAATATGACAACTTTACCCTTATTACTTTATTTAGATGACATAATTCTAAATGAAAATAAAAAAGACCACATAATTTAAGAGTACTAAATTCACAAACTACATAAATCCATAAATAAAACATAAAGTCAAAGTTACAAAACAACAAAATAAAACAAAACAAAATCACAAACTCCATGTGTGTGTGTATAAACGTATAATATAGTGTGGCAGATGCATATATATATAGGTATGGGGTTTCTTTCAAAAACACCACATAATGGGACCCTTCTATGAATCCAATTGAAAATGAAAGGAAGAAGTTTATATATGAAGTGGCATAACATATAAAAACAGGGGGCATGAGGCTGCTACCTGTGAGAGAAGATGGTGGGCAGGGAGTACAATTATTTTACAAATATTCAATCACCTAATTGAAAAAACATCGTGTGGTTTTGTGTTGAAGCGGCTGTGGTTTTGTGTTGAAGGATTAGCATCGATTTAGGGAGGAGAATGAAAAAACATTGTGTATTTTGATAGTTTGAGTGATGATAAAATTGGTATTTCACAATTAAATGGATAGAGTTTTCAGATTTCAGTAGTAATTTTACCACTTAAAAATTTGGACCAAAAAATTCAGATTTAAGTGCCTTGACACTTAATTTTTTTTCCAAACAAACAACGCTTTTACCACTAAAATCTAAAAACTCTGAGTTTTTAGATTTCAGATGGGCAAACAAACACCCCATAACTAAAAAAATTAGGTGGCCACTTAATTTTTACCACTTAAAACTTAAAATTTTTATTAAATAACAAATCTAAAACTTAATTTTAAAGTGTAAAAAAACTCTACTTTACCCTCCCTCTTTTTTTCAAAATTACACAAAAACCAACCCCCTCACCCTTTTATCAAATTAATCCAGCCCCAGCCCCCGCCCAAGGTCGTAACACTCGCCGTTCTCCATCTCACGCCGCTCGTCGCCCACGCCGCTCGTCGCCCACGCCTCTCGTCACTTCCGTTCAACTAATTTCCACCGTCGCCGTTCTCCATCTCCGGTAAGATCTCTCTCTCTCTCTCTTTAACACACACACGCACACACGCACATCACTTCCGTTCAACAGATTGCGCTCTCTTTCTCGTTCACACACACACAGATGCACAGATAACACGGATTGCTCTTTCTCTCTCTCGTCCACACACACACAGAAACGCACACAAACGCACGCACAGACACACACAGACAGGCGCACAAATGAGCCATTATTGTTGGGTTTTGATTTTGGAGAAAACCATTTCCCTTGTTGTTGTTTATATATATATATGACGAAATTGTTGGGTTTTAAGCAAAATTTCGAGATTAATTGCTTTTGTTAGATGAGTATGCTATATGGTTGTTGGTCTTGTTGAATGCATCTTGAATGTTGCTATGGTCTTGTTCAATTCATGCTGTGAATATCTGCATTACTTTCATATCTACGTGTTGTTTTGGTTCTTGAATTGTTTGCGTTTAGGATCTAAGTAAGCGGCTTTGATTTTAATCATTCACTTGTATCCTAATCTATTGGGTGTAAGACCTTAAACATAGGCCGAGCATGTGCATTAATAAAGGAATGCTATAAATTGAATTTGGTGTAGTGGTGGGTTTGTGGTGGGTTTTTTACTAAACGGCACCTTGCTATTTTGCACAATCCCTAAACGCCGTTTCTCTCGCCGTTTCTTCCGTTCTCTCCCTATTTCGCACGGAACTCCTCAAACGAGCCCTAGGTATCGCCGTTTACTCTCTCCCTTCAACCCCCTTCGTCAACCGTCAGAAACCGCTCCCAAACGGTCATCTATGGCAGGAAACTGCCTCCATTCCTCTCTATATTTTTCTCCTTCTCTCCTTCCATATCTCATTCACTGTGTTTCTTCGCTACGCTGCTCCAACTGAAGGTTTACGGGTAATTTATTACATCTTTTACGTTTTCCCCCTCAATTGATACATATTTTTCTCAGTTGTCAACAAAATTACTTAATTAAGACAGCAATTTCAGTTTCTTCCCTTTTGTTGTTTGCAAGGGAAAAAATTTATGTGTTCATTGTTTGCAAGATATGTAGCCATATATATAGGATATCAAATCTTCAAAGTTCTTCCAGGTATTTTCTTTTAATTTACATATTGTAAGATAAGTATATATATATGTATGTGTGTGTATGTATGCATATTTAGGTTTTCATTGATCTGTGATTTGATTAGATTTGGTATTTCTCATAGATGTGGTTTACAGTTAGGCATTCGACATTCTAGAATTACAATTAGTCGTGCTTTGAATATTCCACAGGTGACTGTGTGAATTTTTAGATAATTAAATGGACAGTGGAAGGGTCCGTTTAGTCTACTTAAGTAATTTTTTTAAACAATTGCATATATTAAATTAGTAAAAAAGTACTGTTTATATTATGCCACAAGGGACTGTGAGTTTTCTTGGGTTTATAGTGTTTATTTTGTAGTTGAAAAAATTATTATGCTGTATTATATCAATTTATCTCAGGCTTGCTAATACCTATATGATTTGGCTCTTCAAAAGTATAGAGTAAAGCCATTACTTTTATATAATATATATGTTAGATTGGCAGTGAAAGTTCTTACTAATGAAATGTTGATTTTAGTTCCATTCTTTCATATCTAGAATTGTATTTCAAGTTCAATTATTGTGTTATTTCGTTTTTATTTTTTTTACTTTGAAATATTGATTTATGTATTTGGATTTGATATGTAGTTTAATCAAACAAGTTGATAACTTGGTCCTTCGAGTTGAGTTTTGCAAATTATCTCTAAGGGAAATGCCAAAGAAAATATAGGAACCTAATGGTAGGTATTTTTTGCTATCTTTTCCTTGCATATTTGTTGTGCTAAGTTTTTAAGGTGTATGTTCTATTTGTTTGCAATGATTCTGGGTCTTTATCTGTCCCATTAAAGAAAAAAGAGGAAGAATTATGACTAAAAGTTCATTGAGGAGACGTATTTGTTTTGAAATAAACTTTGCCTAATTTTGATTTAACATTTGAAATAAGTCTCCCATTGTACACATCTGACACAACAAAGGTAATTGACATATTTAGAAATATGTGATTTTGCCTGATACGATGGATTATAAAGGGTAGTTGATTGATTTTTCAGCTATTTATACTTTTAAGTATCTCATATGGTCATATATGTTAATATGGTTATTATCCTTATTTTCATTAGCATTTTCTATCAAACTAATGTCATATTAGGTTGTAAAATTCGTTGACTACTGTTGGGAATTTATATTTTCAAGAGTTGTTTTTTAGTTGCATAAGTACATCGCAGCTAATCTTCCAAGTTCCATTGTTGAATATTTTTCCTTTGTTGTTGTGCTTTGTTAAATTATCTTTGTTCTTTATAGAAAAAAAAAATCCAATGGCATATTTTTAAGTTGTGGAACAGAAATTAATTGTGCTTATATATGGAATTTTTCCTCACGGGATCAATGAGTAGTATAAATGCTTATTGGTAAAAAGCAGACCTCTTGAAGTTTAGACTAATTAGAGAGAATTTGTAAGGAATATAAATGAATCATGGGTATAAGTACGGTCAAACCTTCACTCTATTTCTATATTTTTGTCAATCTCTTGTTACCATCTACAGTCTATTTAAAAATATAATCTCAAGTTAATTATCATTTTGTCTTATTTCCTCTTCAATCATTTTTGTAGACACACTGTACCTGCTTGAGAAAAAGCCGCCTCACACACTTCAAATCGAAGGTTTAAACCTACATGACTTTGTAAACTTGCATCAAAATGGTTTCGAACACAAGACATGTTCTTCATTTAACACTAGGTTCATATTAGATTATTGGATTTAATGATTATACACACCCATTATGCTACTTATGGAGAATATAAAATAAGTTTATGAAATTTTTCAGAGAATAACTATCTACCGCTGTTGACTGCAAATTCTAATAATACTCTTCCTGTCTTAAATTGAGAGATTCATTTGATTTTTCTACATTTTAAGAAGTTACTTATTTCAATCTAATCAGGTTGTTATGACATTGATTATGTTTTTTTTTTTAAATAAATAAATAAGAGTTCATACCTTGCAAAAAGGTGAGGTTCTTAACAAGGGCTTTACTTGATAGTTAGGTTTTTTGTTATTTTGTAGTTTTCTTTCCCATTGATTAGTTTGTTCTTTTTTTTTTTTTTAGTTTGGTGGAATAATGTTCTTGATAGTTCAAGTGTTTTTTGCTTAATTGTGAGTTCAGTATAGTAGTCTTGATTTAGTTCTTTTTTAGACTGGTTTGTTGCTAGTTTTGAATCCTCTTCCAAGTCGGTCTATTCTCAATCTTCCTGGGTGTTTTTCAGCAATAAAATTTCTGTTTTCTTCAAAAAAAAATTTGAGATGAAAGAGTATCAAATTTAAGACTAGCAGCAATCTATTACATACAACCAAAACGGAAGCCTCGGCCTCCGTTTTTACACCACGTGTCGTACACTTTACTTTGCCACGGGTCCCTCACAACTAATACTCGAATAAGTTTTCAACTTTCAACCTTAACCGTCTCTTATTTGTGGTTTCTGCTTCTCTACCGTTTCATCGCCCTTCTAATAGTTAGGTTTTTTTGGGCTTTTTTAGGCTATTAATCTCTATCTCCATTTATTTCTCTCATCATTTAAATCTCCGTCGTAATTTATTTTATCCGCAGTGGTTCCGTTTCTCAGTCCCACCCCTCTTATCAGTTTTGCTATATCCCAATCAAAACCATCTCCTATCTCTCATATCATCTTTAGGTTTTATGTTTCAGGTTTCCATTCTTTTTTGCTATGTTCAGTATTCATTACTCTCCATGGGTCTCGCCTCTTACTCTGCAATGAATTGAACGGTCCATCTCCATCTCCATCTCCTTTTTCTTTTTCTTATTATATTTAGTTTGCTTGCTTGCTTTTGCCGTTTGATGAATTATCACCATTGGTTTCCTTTTTCAGTTTTACTTTATCTAAATTTCCAGTTTATCTTATAGATAGTAACACTCGGTTCGGTCCCTACAATTATCTCTCTGATTGGCATCTGCATCTAAATTGGTCAGATTTTCTTTTTTAGATACAATACAATACTAACTAATATTTGAAATTAGTTTCTCAATCTGTTGTTTGATATTTGAAGTTAGTCTTCCATTTGCAATTTCTTTCACTCCCACAATTTTCCCCTTAAAATTATTATTGGCATGCTAATAGTTAATTTGCTAAGGATTCAATATTTAGGGTTGAAGAAGTGCACTAGAAAACTGTTCTGCCGAATAATGCAAATAGATTTAAGAGATACATGTTTTCTCTTTTGTTTTTCCCCCTAAAATCTATATATCTATCTATCCCCTAAAATCTCTATATCTTTCTGGCATTTCACCTTGCTACTGTCAATTTGAAAGGGATAGGCTCTTTTTCTTCTTTTATGTTTTTCCCCTAAAATCTCCATATCTTTCTGTCCCCTAAAATCTCTATATCTTTCTGGCATTTCCCCCTTGCTACTATCAATTTGAAAGGGACTCTTTTTCCTAAAATTTTGTTATACTACCACTAACTATTCAATAAAATGCAAGAACTTAAAAGTTAGGTTTAGTTTACTTTTGTCTCTGATTTACATAATTTTATATTCATTACTAATTTCGTGTTGTGTTGTGTTGTATTGTTTTTTTTTTTAAAATCATTTCCTTAATAAGAATTATATTTTCATAACTAACTTTATGCGTTGCAGATGTTGTGATGGGTTTTACCTGCATTACACTCGGTATTCAGGCCAATTAAAGCGGCATTTTCTTAGCCTTGCAGATTTAGCAAAGGATAATTTATCGAATTTAATTGTTTCAATGTTTGGTTTTATAACCATTTGAAGGAAGAAGAGAGTATTTTGTTGTGAAAATACAAGAACGAACATTATTTTTCTTTTTGGTTCATTGAATGAGACTTAAGCATGGGTACTTGCATCAAATTGATGGTTTATTTTCTTTCCTTTTCGGCATATCTCAAATCTGTAGTCAGATTTACTTTTAGGAACATTTTCAACGTGTTAAATTTCACATAAAAGACAATGATGTGTTTTTATTTTTTATCCCATTTAGCTTTCTCAAACACAATCAATTTGCCTTCAAGTTTTTGTTGTGTGTTTTGTTATATGGTTATTGTATAAAAGTTTGATCATTGAAGGCATGCGCAATGGAGCCAATGCCATATATTGCACAATCAAATTTCTGTAATATACATAAACTATTATTTTTTCTTTCCCATATCATATTATATCTGAATATTTAATTTGCTGCTTTAAATTTGGTTTTTTTATATAGTTATATTTGAATAAAATGCACCACTTCATTTGTTTTTACTTAAATTTTTCTTATCTAGGAAGGATTCATTGCAACTTTGGTCTGCACTTGCTGATCAAGAAAATTGATAAGAGAGTAGTGTTCTCGACAAGAGAGCAAAATATAATTCTCAATTGTCTATAGTTGCCCAAACATGGTAGCATTTTCCTAATTGTGAATTTGTATCATGTTTTCGTGCCTCAACCTGACATAATTTTTTTTAAAGTTTCTGGTCCCTTTTCTAAGTCCCACAGTAGGAGTAGAAACATACTTCAGAATAAACAAAATACAGAATGGTGAAGCAGGTGCCAATAGTTTCGAGTCAGTTCTTTGATCTACATATTTTTTTCCAAGTTTCCAACTATTTAATGGTTTTCCTTAATGATCTTTTATTTTATTCCGGTGTATAAAAGAGGTTGACGGATTGTTTTATGAAAAATTGCACTACCTTATATTATTTTCAATGTAAGAATATGCGTTTCATAAAACGCCCGTGCATCGCACGGGTTGTAAACTAGTAATTAAGTGTAACAAAGCCCTAACCCACTTCCGTCCCTTTCTACGCCTACGCCGCTACGCCGCTCAATGCTCTCACTCCGTCCCTCTGTCTCCGGTCGTCACTCTCCCTCATCCCTCCGGTATGTACTCTCCCTCATCCCTCCGGTCGTCACTCTCCCTCCATCCCTCCTGGTCGTCACTCTCCCTCCATCTCCCTTTACTCTGGTCGTCTCTCTCCCTCTAAGAAATTCCGATCGTCTCTCCAACATCCAAAAATCGGCGCCTAGCCCAAAAATCAGCGCCTAATCGACGCCTAAACATAAACGATCAGCCCTAGGCCGGGCAGGGGAGCACCGATTTCAGCCTAGTTGGCGCCTTGGCGCGATTTTTAGAACATTGGTTTGAATGCCGAAGTTTAAGTTTTGGTTTAGTTTTTGTTTAGAGTGTTTCTCTCCCGTTCTCTGACAAAGTTTCTAGCCGGAAACTCTGCTGGGCTTTCTTTGAGCAAGGGTGGGAATTAACGTGTACAATCATCACCACCTAGAAGCATATATTCCTTCTGCAGTGTCTCACTTTGCCTTTTGCATCTTTTAAGAAAAACATAACATAATTAGCCTAATGAATGGTCAAGGATAACACTTTTACTATGGTAACATAAGTAAAACTCCAGATTTGAGTTGTCTAAGAAAGAAAAGTATGACTCCTTATTTGAGACGGAGGGAATAATAGTGTTTTAGACTTTTTAGCTAATTGTGCATTGCTTTTGTGGAAAAGTAGTTTGTTTTTCTCCATTTGATTTACTTTCCACAAAATTTATATTATGAATTTTGTTTTCACATTGCGGGTACTTGATTTTCAAGCTTCCAAGGGAGGACTTCCTTTTTAATTTAAGGTTGTAATATGTCCTAAATGTAGCTGTGTTGAAATAGTGCAAAGCTGTGTTCTTTTGTTTTATTTATACTCTGTTTTGCTTCAATCATATTTTGATCATTGAACTTTACTACTTTTGTTAAACATGTTTTATTGTATTTTTAATTTATAATAAAAAATGTTTTTGTTAATCCTTTATCCCGTTTAACATAAATCTCTGTCACTAGAAGTTCCCCTGTTAAGTTGTGGCTCAAAGAATTTAGCTTTTGAAGTTATTTCAATTTAATACAATTGAAAATACCTTAAATTTCTACTCAAGATGTTAAATAATAGCTTTAGATACCCACGGTGGTTTTGTTCTTCCCTTTGGCCAGTTTGCATTTGCATTTACATTAATTTTGTTTTTTCTAATACAAATTGTAGCTTTGTCACAAAATCCACAATTTTCTTTGACTTTAATATCTTGTTTCTGACTCTGCAATTGTAACATGCAGGATCTTGGTTGATGCTCAAGTAGTTTTTGGTGCAGTTTTGGTTAGCGTGTTCCTACCATTCAACGATAATAAATCTGTTGTAGGATGCCATCTTGACTTCTTTTCTTTTCTGCCTTTGTGAATCAAAAATTCTTATGTCGATTGTTGCTTTACATTGTCCTTTTGAGTTTTTGTTTCAGTATTGAAGAATTACACGAGTTAGGCCGTAGTGCCAACAGTACGGGTTACCCCTAGTTAGATTAGATTAGAGAGAAGAGGAAGTTATGGCGATGTTCATAGCATATCGTCGATTATCAAGCGGATCAACCTCCTCATCAGTTGTTGTAGCAGGAATGTTACGTTTTACAACTTGTTGGAGATCCTTCTCTACCTCTTTCAGGGAGGAAAGAGACACCTTCGGACCTATTCAAGTTCCATCCGACAAGTTCGTCTTTTCTATTTTGCTGCTCTTTATTCTAATTATTTCTTCTTATTTTTTTGTTTTTTTATCTGAATACACGTTTAGAATGCTCCCTTTTCTAGAGCTTTAAAGAGAATTTTGTTATAGATTTTTGTATGAAGATAGCACCTTTGCAGTCAGCCTATTGAATAAGCTTAATGTTTTCATATATTTGGGTTTAAAGGATAGAATGCCTGAATATACCTAGGTTTCATTCCTTTGCTTCAGATATTGAATGTGGCGCACCAGTTTTTGTTCTGTGACTGATTGTTGTCTGCTCTTTCTGTAACCGATATTTTTCAGATTATGGGGTGCTCAAACTCAAAGATCATTGCAAAATTTTGAAATTGGAGGCGAGCGTGAACGAATGCCAGAGCCTATTGTTCGTGCTTTTGGCATCCTTAAAAAATGTGCTGCCAAGGTACATATGAGCTTGCTAACTTATTTGCAATGTCTTAGATTCAAGCTTAACTTATTTTTTCATGTTTTATATTCAAGCTTAACTATTTTTTCATGTTTTATATTCAAGCTTAACTTATTTTTCATGTTTTAGATTCAAGCTTGCCTGCGTTGTCTTTTAATTTTGCTTCTTAGTTGTGTGTGATATCTTTTCTACCTTCTGGTTTTGACCATGCGTCAGGATTGTAAAGTATAGTTCTAATTGTGTGTGGTGCATTATGTTACATATGTCATGTTCTTCAAGTTATAGGCAATCATTAAGATGTGCATGTTCTCTTATATCGCAGGTGAACATGGAGTATGGTCTTGATCCATCCATAGGGAAAGCAATAATGCAATCTGCTCAAGAAGTGGCTGAGGGCAAATTGAATGATCATTTTCCACTGGTGGTATGGCAAACTGGCAGTGGCACTCAAAGTAATATGAATGCCAACGAGGTAATCAAAAGTTGATGATCTTGCTAGTCAAACTCACATTCTCAGAACATGAAGGTCAAGTGTTCAAATCCTTCTGTGAGCGCTACCATAGTGTGCCCTAAAACTTCAAGATTAGAGGATCTAAATGTCTTCTTGGGGATTTGTAAGGTTCTCTAAGAGAGGTCTGAGATATCTAAAGTTGCAGAATACGTAAAAATAAAGCTTAAGTTGTTTTAGCTTGTCTGTTGATAGCTCTCTATGTTGAATTAGGTTCCAAATTTAGTTTCGGTAAGCATGTTTTAATGTCCTTGTTCATTTGCTCATGACATCCTTTTATTCTAATAGTTTTTCAGTATTGAAGAAAATAACACTCGATGCACCCCAAATATCTATTTTAGTGTAGCAAAATGTTAGCATATAAGAATATTGAGATGACTCCAAGATCCTTTAAGGTAGGTCCATGGGAGGTTCTCACCATGTGTAGTTGTTTATGATGGAAAAGGACTGTTGCTGAAGCATACTTGTTTATACTTTGCGCAACTAACATTGGTATTTGAGCATTAGACCTAGCTTGTCAAGCACCTATAATTTTCAAACAGTATCTGCGTATATGCACTTGCTTGGACTGAGAGAGAGAGAGTGAGAGAAGGCAGTGCTGCCTACCACAGTGATGCTTCAGAGGACTAATGAGAAAAAACTTGCTTTGGCTGTATTCCACTTTTAGTTTGGCATGGTGACTCCAAATTATATTATTCATCAATATATCAATTGCTGACATTCTTGTAACTATGCATGTTGTCATCAACTAAGCTTCACACGAGGTTTACACAAATTTTAGCTTTTGTTTGTGATGCTTGATCATTAATGGCAATTTTTCGTATGAAATTTCTGATATCTATTCCTTTTCCAGGTAATTGCAAATAGAGCATCTGAAATTCTTGGTCATAAGAGAGGTGAAAAGTTTGTGCATCCAAATGACCATGTGAACAGATCGCAATCGTCTAATGATACATTCCCCACAGTAAGCCCTTTCTATTATAAAACATTTAGGGCAATAGCTCATTTAGGGGAAAGCTATTGCTAAAGCAATATTGGTTTCTGCCAAAGCAAGTGGGTAGTCCAATCGATTGTACTATTTGCTGTTAATTTTTCACATTTCTTTGGTAGAAGATACTTGTGCTTTGGCATTATAGCTACCTAGTTCCAATGTTTTAAAAGGCATTTGTGGCATGCGCCTCGAGGCGAGGCGTTGACGAAGCGCTCCGAGACGCATAGAAAGTATACCAAATCTGAGGCTTACGCTCTCTCCTGTGAGGCGTACGCTTTGGTGCGTAGGACTTGCTATATTATGTTGTTTTCACCTCGTTTATAAAAATATAAAAAATAAGAAAGTTAAAAGAAGTAGTAGACTGCATTAAAAGAGCCCTAACATAATCACTAAAGTCTTCTTATTCTCTTCTAATTCCTGCATCGATTCCCTTTTGCCAACCCGATGCCTTTTTCTTCTTAGTTATTTGCTTCCTTTTTCTTTTCTAATCAGATTCTTTTCATTATTCTTTAACTTATATTTTTATTTTCTTTGTTATCGATTCCTTCTTCACTTAGACTTCTTGTTTAATTATTCTTTTAATTTATATTTTTTAATTCTTTTTTTCTGCTTCAATTTTGTGAAAAGAACATAACCTATACAAATTGTTTAATCCCAAGCAATTCATAAAACTACGTCACCATAATGTAATCACATCATAAATTATAAGATTCTGACTTTTACAAATAGTTTAATCCCAAACAAGTTATATATATTCAAATATGGATTATACACCATAACTTATAAAAATTTGATTTTCACAAATAGTTGAAAAAAATACAGTTATGATTCTAAAATCTTGTGATTTTCAATTTAGGTGTTCTGTTTAACAAGTTAGAAATTTTCAAAATACATTAGTATAAGTTGAGTTTAAGTGGGATTCTTTTCCATTTATGTATTTTATTTGGAGAGAGAAAGTCTTAGTGACTAATAATGAAAGAGATATAATTAAAAGGAGATGGATCAAATTCAAACTCTGTATAACATGGGATTCCAAAATTCCAATTTTATTGAACGGGTTTTGAAATCACGTAATTTACTGGATTTCAAAATTTGAAGGAATTTTAAAATATCTAGACTTATCACAAAAGACCACTCCTAAATTATATAAATCACGTGATTTACCAAATCCTATCTTAAAATCACGCAAAAAGAACATACCCATTTAGAGATTGATATTTTGGTATCATGACTTTATGGTGATGCACTAGTTTAAGTAGTTTTTATGTAGTGACATTGATATTTGCTATTTTGGTGTGATGATTTGAGATTGTTATTATGTTTGTGATGTTTGTTAGTTGCTCTTTTAGTAATGATGATAATGTTACTATATTTTTGGGATTTTATTAGGGAAAGATTAAATAAAAAATGAGGCTTATGCCTCAATGCGCCTCGAGGCTTATGCTTTGCCTTGCCTGGGCAAAACGCCTCAAATCCGCCTCATGCCTTTTAAACCATTGCCCAGTTCAGTGTAGTTAGATCGCATAATCAATATGGAACCAACAAGCTCTTGCGGGATGGTAATCTAATCGGTTGTTTGGCTTGTTCATGTACAGGTAATGCACATTGCTGCAGCGATGGAAATTAATTCAAGGTTGATACCAAGTCTGAAACAATTACAGACTTCACTACATTCAAAGGTGGGAAATAAAATTTATACTTTAGATTCTCTAAATAACTCTAATCTATATTGTAAAACATGTTTGACCAAAACAAGTAAACTAATCTAAAGGCTTAAAATGATTTTGTATGGTGTTAATATTTGTTCGCCATTGGATTAAATTTACACTCACAATAAAACATCAAATCACCAAAAAATGTACTTCACGCATAACACTTACACTGAAGCCAACCTCTTTTGCTCTCTACCATATCCTCTCTACTCTCTCATCATCTTTTTAATAAAAATTTAAATCTCATAAATCTATTCAAAAATCAAATTTTAATAAAAATTTGTGTAGTTAAAACCTACTTATAGAGCTCTATAAAACAAGATCAATATAAAATTATATATGAATTTTTTTTTAAAAAAAAAAGCCTTGACCAAACGAGTTTTTAACCTGACCCAAATGTGGCAGATTTTGGCTGTGCTATTTTTGAATTAGATTGGGTTTCCCAAAAAAAACTTTCGACCCCGTGTCGGGTTTTAACAAAATAACCCTTTTGACCCGACTCAAGGTAGGTTCGTTTTGGATTCAATTGAATAAATAAGTGGGGTGTGTTCGAGAGTATAAAACCCGCCTCAAGTCAAGTATATTTTTAGGTGAATTGGGTTTGAGTTTGGCCAAACGAGCCGAGCCCGACCAGTTTCCCCCACAAAATCAAATTTTAAATTCAAAACTTAATATTCAAGATCTATAAAACAAAATCCATTGTGACTATATGATTATGTAAGAAAATGTGCAAACATTTTTTTAATGATTAACACCTTAATCCATTTAAAAGACATTGGTAATCAAATATTATGTTCAACGCAATTTATAAGCAAACTGTTAGGTTTACAGTTTTGGGTATGACTAGGGGATAGGCTAATTAGTAGGTAAAATGGTATATTGGTTTGGATGATATGTAATATCCTATCGGAAACAGATTTTACCTTATGCATTGGAGATGCCTAAATACAAGAGTTCGGAAAGAGATATTAGAACACAAAATATAAATTAAGGCCCACGTAATATCATAATTTTTTTTTTCGTTTCACTGTGCCGTCTGGCACGAGTATATCTGAGTACTTTATATTAACTGCTGGTTTTTGTAGCCACAATGTATTAGAATTATCCTTTAGATTCCCCAAATAGATGCCCAAATACAAGAGTTTGGAAGAAATATTAGTCCACACAAAATAGAAACCAAGACCCACGTAATATCATATTTTTTTTTCTTTTCACTGTGCCGTCTCGCACAGGTATATCCTAGTACTTTATATGCCCTGCTGGGATTTGTAACCACATGTATTAGAATTCTCCTTTAGATTCTCCAAATAGCTCCAAATAATGCTTTTCAAAGCCCTTTCTCTTTAATATCTGTCCACTGCACGTTTTCACAAAAAATTTGGGCGTTGGTGTTTGAAATGTTTGGCATTAGAGGGATGCTACCAAGAAAATGGTCAGCTCTTCTAGAAATAATATGGCAGTTCAAACACAGCGGAGGAAGGGTGAAAAGCTTATGGAGGATTACAGTCTTGGCCATGGCCTGGGGTATATGGTTTGAAAGAAATAAGAGGTTATTTGAAGATAGAAGCAGCTCTGTAGGAGATGTGTGGGATTATATTAGATTTTTGGTCAGTTTGTGGGCTAAAGCGTCCAGAGTTTTTGACAGTTCTGAGCCTTTTTTTTTTTGGGGTTGATAGTTTTAATTTTTGTTGTTAAGCTGTCCCAGTTCTGTAGTTTTTTTTTATGTTATGTTTTGTTTTTTTGTAGGCTGAGCCTAGTGGATCCCTCATTCACTGTGCCTTAGCCATGCTACTCCTTTCATGTTTTTCTTTTGAGTTGCAATAAAATTTCATTTCTTATCAAAAAAATGAAAGCGGGGCAACACAAAAGTCCAATTCTTGATAAAGGGATTGAGGATATGATGCAAAATGAGAAGGTACATGAAGAGCTCTTCATCATGCATCAATCAATCATCCCTAAAGTGCTCATAGGTGGACCTTATCTTTCCACTTGAATTTGCTTACAATATTTGCATGACAGCAATTTGATCCTTGTGTTGAGCCTTTGCATTCTAGTTAACTCCCTTTTTTAATAACATTGACCCTGTTATGTCATTGTTAGTACTACCGTAAACTTCAAGTGTATCTACTAACACTACTTATTATGTTGCTCATGTTTCTTATCAAAAAAATTATGTTACTCATGTTGATACCAGTCAATTGAATTCAAAGATATTGTTAAGATTGGACGAACCCACACCCAAGATGCAACACCTTTGACTCTTGGACAAGAATTTAGTGGTTATACAACACAAGTAAGCTTATATTCTCAACCATTTGCTTTCTTGTTTTTGCTATCGTGTAAATTTTTACTCATGAAAGTATATGCTCAATGCTTGCAGGTGAAGTATGGAATTGACAGAGTCATGTGCACCCTTCCTCGCATGTATCAGGTTGGCAATCTGTCCTTATTATTTCCTAAATGCTTCATATGTAACACCCCCAACCAATGGTATAAGATAATATAAAAAAATAATGAAATAAAATAAAAATAAAAGTTCTTCTCTACCTGGAGCTCTAACACTGGAGACATCGTTTGAGCAGCTTGCACAGGGTGGCACCGCTGTTGGGACTGGATTGAACACAAAGAAAGGGTAGGTATTGCTGCTATGCTTTCACCCTTTCAGGTCTATGCAAATTTCTTGATCCCTTTCGGAGGTTTTGATCTGTCCTACCATTCAGACATGCATCTTCCCTGCCAATCTTCTAGCTTCATCTCTCTAGTATCATGGGCCTTCTGCAACCTGTATTCTTTCGCCAGTGCTTGTTCAGCACATCTTTCCTTCTATGTGGATGAATTATTCATGTTATTGCACGTATTTTGTTTCATATATCAGAACAAATGACAAAAAATTGGAGCACAATTGCTCTTAAAATTGATCCAATGCAAGGTAGTTTTTCCTAGGTGTTGTGAAATGCCTTCCAATCTGCACTAAATTTTCTGTTTCTGAGGGTTTTGACTTCTGAAAACGTGAATTCCACATGATTTGAATGATTCTGTGGAATATGATAAAAGGACAACCTTTGCAAGTCTTTTTTTTTTTCTTTTGATGCGCGTACAACCATTTAGTTACCAAGCAGCCCAGTAGTTGCTTCGCATACGAATGCTTGTCAGTTAAGAGAAGTTATATGTATCATTTATTAATTACTTACGAACCATATACAATATATGGTTGCGCCCATTCAAAGGATTTGATAGAAATTTGAACCCCTTTTAAGATTGTCTCTCGAGAGTTATAGCCATAATACAGGACCTATGAGCATGTCAAATTGTCAATCTTACCAGTGATTGGTGTGAAGCCTCTCCTTACCATTTCGTTATGAAATAATTTCATTTAGCTTCACTGTTGTTACCTTCAGTCCACAACAAGGGCATTTCTGTCTTTTCTCTTCAATTAAGGCTGAGGCCAGACTCTGTCGTTTTATTTAAAAAAAAAGAGTTGTTACCGTTAGGGTAGGTTGAGGTGTCCAATATGAGCTGTCTTTGTCAGGAGGATATTTTATTTTTTTCCTTTGAATTTCTTTTTCTTTTTCCTTTTTTGTCTGGTGGCTCCTATATAAGTATTGTAATAGATTAGGGTTGGGATATCAAGGAATGAAAAGTTATTTCCTCTTTTGAGGCGGCTCTGTTTTAGTAGATCTAGCAGAGATTAATTACTGATTCTTGTTTAAATTTCCATAGTAGCCTTTAGTAGAGCTAGGTTCACTACATTCACACTGGACCTTTGCTCTTGTTCAGGTTTGATGCAAAGATCGCTGCTGCAGTAGCTGAGGAAACAAAGTTACCATTCGTAACAGCTGAAAACAAGTTTGAAGCACTGGTTAAGCTCTAATTATCTGAAGTGTGCTTTATTTATTATTGTTATTACTAGATCATTACAAGGAGATATTTTTCTTATTTTTTAATTCACAGCTTTAGTTCATGTTCATTTCTCATGTTTCAGGCTGCGCATGATGCTTTTGTTGAAACTAGTGGAGCCCTAAATACAGTTGCTGCTTCTCTTATGAAGATTGGCAATGATATACGCTTATTAGGAAGGTATATCCTTGTTGGATGTACTCACCATCTTCATTATATAAGGATTTTCTTTTCCTGAACATTTTAAAATTGCAATATTTTGGGGTTTACACCCTTTCCTCGTTTCCAGTGGTCCGCGTTGCGGTCTTGGTGAACTCATTCTCCCTGAAAATGAACCTGGCAGCAGTATCATGCCTGTAAGTTCATCATCTCCCACACCCATTTCAAGGCTGAAGTTAATTGTTTTTCAACTCAGTAATTAAACTTAGCAACCCGCCCGCCCCAAGATTGTTTTTTGCTCTCTCCTCTTAATATCTTATTGTTGTGAGCTACCATTTCAGGGGAAGGTGAACCCTACTCAGTGCGAGGCTCTGACAATGGTCTGTGCTCAGGTACAGTCCAGGATCCTATTCTGGTTCATTTAGATATTAAAGTTCGCATGACATCTTATTAGCAAAATGTTTTGGATTTCTTTACTTAATAGTTGGAATTACCGTTGATTTAGTTGTGTGCATATTAATTCATCAATATCTTACACTTTGCAGACAATGGGAAACAATGTGGCAATTACAGTGGGCGGGTCAAATGGCCATTTTGAGCTGAATGTCTTCAAGCCATTGATGGCTAGTTGTCTCCTGCATGTACGTTCCTAATCTTATTCTTGTGATTCTATTACCCAAGACCAAGGTAGTTGATATCTTGTATCGGTTGAGTATCGTTTTGTCAAAAAATAGTATCATGTATCGTAGTGTATCATACGATACGCTTTGATTTTGATATTTACATAAGTATACATTTTTCTATACACTTAACCCATGCATGCATACACCAAATATTAGACAATCTATTAGACTAGTACATAAATCAAATATAAGACAATCATGTATCTTGGCCACCGTTTCTCTCTCTTCTGCGTTCCAATTTCCTCAGCTCCGTTTCTCGCTCTCTCTGATGGTCATAAGTTTTAGGGTTTGTAACTCAAAAGTGTTTGTTTGAGAAAAAAATTACAAATTTTCAAAACGTCATTCCACTGAAAACTCCCCCCCCCCCCCCCCCCCCCCCCAAAAAAAAAAAATAAAAAAAAAAAAAAAAATTGTTCGATACAACAAAATCTTGCGATGCATTAAAAAGTTGTGATATGTACGTGTGTATCGCACGATACACCTTGAAATACGATACAAAACACGATACATTTGTGCCCGAGATGTTACGTATTGTACGATACTAACTACCATGCCAACACTGATCATGCAAATTTGGATTTTGTGTGTGAGGGTTTCAGGAAGATAGTGCAAATGACACTTGATCTGTTCTTAAGCGCATTAGAAGTTTTATTTTTATGTTTTCTATACTTATAACCATTTGTTGTATCCATCTAAAGACAACACTTCATGTCAGTTTGATGTTCCGGTTATTTTCCTTTACCATGTCAAAATCTGGATTCCCTCTTTCCTAGCATCCTCTGAATGCATATATCAAGATATATGTCAAGATTTGAGAGAATATCAATTATCACTTACCAAATATTGTTGGATCAATTTCCTCATAGTTTTTCGATCAGAACATTTTTCCTGGCAGTAGTAATAAACTGTTAAAGATGATGATTGCCCCGTCAATATTAGTAGTAGTAGTAGTATTAGTTAAAAAAATTAGAATTTTTTCATGTTGGTTGAGTTTTCAACTTGATGTGATGGTTAAATGTGACACCCCTTGGAGTGGTGGTCCATTTGCCCAATCAGTGGCATATATAGTCTGGAATTTTTGATTTGGTGTTTAAATGTGAGACCCCTTGAAGTGGTGATCCATTTGCCCCATCAATGGCATATTTTATATGTTCTGGAATTTTTATTTCTACTGTTTTATACATTATGCTTTACTCATTTAGTGTTTTTGATATTTCGCTCAGTCATTGAGGCTGTTGGCGGATGCATCTGCTTCTTTTGAAAAGAACTGTGTGAGGGGAATTCAGGCCAATAAGGAAAGGATTTCTAAATTACTTCATGAGGTATGCTGATGAGTAGTAGATAAAAAGGAGATTTATCCTATTGTCAAAACTCCACTCTGACATGTCATCTCTTTTTTGCTGTCTATCGAATTGCCTGTTTATGCAGTCACTCATGCTTGTTACGTCCTTGAACCCTGTAAGTTTCAGTTTTCTATACATGCATTCAATTATACATTCACTCACCTATCTGAATTATTAACTAATAATTCTTATTTTTAGAAAATCGGTTACGACAACGCCGCCGCAGTTGCTAAGAAAGCTCATAAAGAGGGAAGTACACTGAAGGTAATGGTTCTCTCTCAATTGCAAGCATTACTGAAATGTCGATTTGCAAGTTGAGATATCGCTGGATCCCAATTTATAATTCCCCTTTTCCTTTCAGGGTCCTCATAAGTTGTGTTCTTTAAAAGTCTATATAACAATAGTTTTGTTTTATGTAAAGCATGTTGGTTTATTGACAATGAAAACATTATATTCCATGTGAAGATACTGAAAACCTTTTATTTATTTATTTATTTATCTTAGGGTGTCTTGGATTGTAGATTTCAATGGAAAAAGGCCCATAATTCTATATTATCTGTTTCTAGTGATGTGTGATTACATTATTTTCCCCAAGGAATTAATTTCCGTGGCACGGATTGCTTTATCCTAATCATTTTCCTTTCCTTTTCCATGGAATCCAAAGACGACTTCCTCACATGTTTTGTTTTCCAAAAAGACTTTCCACGTAAAACAATTTCAATCCTTTTCCATAAACCAATCAAATACACCCTTAAAATTTGAAATTCTAAAGAGGAACTTGTAAAATGAATGATACGGAGTATTCTAGAACCTTAGAATTGTTTGTGCTCATCTAACAAATTATAATCCTGCAGGAAGCTGCTTTAAAACTTGGAGTGCTCACCAGTGAAGAGTTTGATGAACTTGTAGTACCAGAGAAAATGATCGGTCCATCTGACTAAAGGCTTAGAAAGAAGTTCCGGTTTGAGAATATGATCGCGGTAAAGCATGGTTGGCAAGATGTATACCTTATCCACCACTTTGATCTTCCCCAGTTGTAATACACAATAAATATCTTCAGGTGATTTTTCTTTCTTTCAGAAAGATAATATTCTTTTGGGTTTTCAAGTTCTATAGAAGTTGATTTGGGTCAATGGAGGAAAAGCCCTCCCACATTTTTGCAACAAAAACAGTGGATGGAATAACTTACACATTTGAATTAATAATGAAATGATTCACGGATGGTATTGGTTGATTTTTTTCCTTTACCTTTTATCGCTTGGCCATGTCAAGGTGGTTTTTGCTGGGTGAGTTCAAGGCCTTTCAATTTTCTTGCACAAGTGAACCACTTGGCATAAACAAGTCTGAGTTTCGAAGTCTAAGCAGGATTAGCTTTGTCATGAAGATTGAATTTAACTCGTTTATTTTCACAAGCTAGTCTTGAGTGAGCTTTTTGCTGGGTGAGTTCAAGGCCTTTCAATTTTCTTGCACAAGTGAACCACTTGGCATAAACAAGTCTGAGTTTCGAAGTCTAAGCAGGATTAGCTTTGTCATGAAGATTGAATTTAACTCGTTTATTTTCACAAGCTAGTCTTGAGTGAGCTTCTCCGGTTCGTTACACAGAGAAAGCATGCACAGACAGATTGAAACACGTATAGGTGTATAAGCACAAGCGCAATAGTTGATGCAATTAATACAAGGTAATATATATGCACTTGTTTGTACATGACCACACTCATAATCACACAACCTTGCAATTCCGATGTACAAGATCCCATATAGCTGGAAGAAGGAACTTCCTGCCACTGGTACTGTAAGCATTATAACTTACCTTCGTGATTTTGTCCACCATCAAGTTCCCGGGGTATCCTGGATAGGCTCCTACCCCAAAAATCCCAGGACATGCAGTAACAGCATCCAGTGGGGCCAAAACATCGCCTTGAAATACCCAGTCTTAAAAGGATTAGTGGCAGCCGTTGCAAGAATAGCTGCAATATTCACGACCATGCCATCAGTCCCAACACCATTAGGGCCCACCAGAGGCGGTCCTGGTGGACCATAAGCTGGGACGGCATAAGGCCAAGCACAAAGACCTGGGCACTGCCTGACCAGATTTCCTACATGCGCAAAATCATACTTCCCTTTGATGATACAGTAACACTACTATGAAAGCCACATGACGCCATTCAAAACCTCTCAACAGCTACATCTTTAGAGGTGAGAAACAAGTATATCCCACTGGAGCCTAATGGTAATAGTCTCTTCTGTATCTTGTTCTTGATGTATTGCCTATTTTGGCACACTTGATGTTCTTCCCTAATGAATACCCTATATCACCGAGTTGTTTGATGAGCCGGACGGTGTTGGGAATTGAGTTTCCGTTCTTGTCCTTGTATGAAAGGATTGTTTTCCACCACATTGAGACGGTGGGGCCCTTGTGAGGGATGGGCCCTGCGATACTGAAGGGAAGAGCAGAAATCAGTGATGGGGGTTCTCTCTTTTTCATAGAAGGCTCCATACCAGATGATATAGATATTGATGCTACTCTATCCGGTCAAGAGCGGGCCTCCATGCTAATGGAGGTTGGTGGATATTGGGGCTAAAGAAGAAGGCTGATTAACAGTTTGGTTAAGTCCATGTGAGCACAGAGCTAGGGCAAATGCAACAAATAGAGTAAGAGGAAATAATAGAGACCTCCAAAATAATTTGGCCATTCTGAGTTTTAGGGTTGAAGGTTCATGGTTGTTTGAGGAGATGATTGTCTGTTGGTTGCGGTTTGTAGATGGCACAGACTCTTACTAGATGAACTTGGAAGAGAGGTTGGCCAATTATTGTTAAAGGTGTCCAAACTTTTACTATTTTTGGTATCATCATGGATGCTCCATGATGCTTATGGGTTATGATGGCGATTCTTATATTTAAGTAATCAATACGTGTTAGTATCAATCTGTTTCAAAATTAGATATATGATTGAATAGGTTATAAAAATGGATTCATGTATGCGTGCATAATGATAACTTGAAATAGATTATGCTTTCACATTATGTTAATCATCCCGCACATATTGAAGATCTTATTACAATGTCACATCAATTTTCTCTCGCTTCATTTTTTAAATAAAATTTGAAAATATATTAACTTAAAATGTAAAATGTGAATTTTAATAAAAACTATATATTTAAAATCTGCTCATAAATAGTTATAAATCAAGACCTATTATAACTATAAAATTATTTATAAAAAATTTCAAAAAAAATAATAATAAATTACTTAAACTGATAGTTAACAAGTGTTGAAATCTTATTGGTTATTTCAAAATTTACACAAGTCTTTACAAAAATACCGTTAGAGCATATTTTTTTTTTTGTTCAAGTTTGTTGTAAAACTTGATTGACACATATGATTTACAAATTAATTTTTATACTATTATTGGAAATATTCTTAGCTTTTGTATAGTAGTATATAGGGCAAATATCTCATGCGGATTACTGTTCACGGACCATCCGTACGGATTGGTCCGTTTGGCACGCTTTTCGATAGAATTTTTTGATGAAATTTTGTGGGGATGTTCTTCATCGTGTGTAGAACATCTCCACCAAATTTCATCAAAAAATTCAACCGGGAAGTAAGTTAACTACATGATTGAAAAAAAACTGGTCCAGAAATAGATATATAAAATCCAATATTTTTCAATCATATAGTTAACCTACTTCCCGGTTGAATTTTTTGATGAAATTTGGTGGAGATGTTCTACACACGATGAAGAACATCCTCACAAAATTTCATCAAAAAATTTCATGGGAAAGCGTGCCAAACGGGCCAGTCCGTACGGACGGTCCGTGAATAGTGGTGCGCATGAGATATGCTCCCGTAGTATATAGATTATGTTTCATCACGTACGTCATGCACATAGAGGTGTATAATCACAAATCACATTCATTAATATTAAATACTTAATATGAATTTAATCCACAATACTACTTTGATTGATATGTTATAAAATAGAGGATCTCTATAAGTTGATCCATATTAAGATCATCCAAATTGTTTGGTTGATTGTATTTCCCTCTCATAGTAAGTGCTCACAAAGCTATAATTTTCGTTTCTAGCAATGTGATTGCTCTAATTTTTTTCAAAAAATCAAATTCCATGGTACAACTTGTGAAACAAAATTAATTCTCTTAAACTCATTAGGATATTATACTTTAACAAATGAATAAATTACACCGGAAGCTATAAAACTATCAAATATCTTAGGCTCCGTTTGATTGCAAGATGGCAAAAGAAAATAAATTGAGTTAGTTTTGGTGAAAGGATGGAAAATAAGTTGAGTGAGAGAGGTGATGTCCTCTTGATTTTTAAGTTTTTCCATGAAGAAATTTTATTTGCTTGGTGGTAAGTTAAAATTTTCAACCAAAAATATTGAAGGATGGAGGATATATACTCATAAAATGAGTAAAATCTCTCACCTTATTTTTTATATTTTCACACAAACTAATTAAATTTATTTTCCTTTTCCATCTTTGCAATCAAACGGAGCCTTAGTTGCTTTAATTTACCCACCTAAATATTTATGTGTTTTAGAATTTTTTTAAGAAATGAATAAGGAATAAATATTATATTTTTTTGTAAAATTTTGAAAATAATATACCATATAAAAATCAAATTAAAAAATAATTTTAAAAAAGAGATAATGGATTATAAGGTCTCGCTCCGTAATATTTTATAACTCAAAGGACGGACTCATGTTTAATAAAGGGAAGTAGCACCAATTTCATAATTTGGTTTTACAATAAGGACACTTTTCATAATATTAATTTATTTTAAGGAAAATGATAAATGTTGATGGACAAAAATACCCTACTATATCATTTATTCTAATTATACAAAAGATATGTTATTATCTCTTACATACACATATTTTAGAGAGAGAAAACAAAAAACAAGGGAAAAGAGAAGCTGTCTCACCAATAATCTCACCTCTTTCACCACCACCACCACCACCACCACCTGAATCTCCGATCTATCGCCTAGTGGAGCAAGCGCCGTTCTCATCATCATCATCATCATCATCTTCTTCTTCTTCTTCTTCTTCTTTTTTATGAATGTGCAATCGTAAAAGATATATAACTTTTGATCGAACCGTTGGATTTGGTTGATTTTTGGATATGTTGTTCAAAAGACAAAGTTATTATAATTACGCGAAAATTAAGACGATTAGAGGTCGTTTTGCTATCGAAATTGACTAATTTCGACAGCCCAGCGGGATTTAAAAAAAAATATGATCGCAACTCTTTTTTTTTTTTTTTTTTACGAATCCTACGTCGATCCATATATATATATACATATAAATAAATTAAGTAGATGTTGATCTCATCAATTTTGATGGTGCTAAAATCATTTTAGCACCTTATAGTTTGTTGTCCAAGTGGTGCTACCTTATAGTTGTTGTTCACAAGGTGCTAAATGCATTTAGCATCTTATAGTTTGTTGTCCAAGTGGTGCTACCTTATAGTTGTTGTTCACAAGGTGATAAATGCATTTAGCACCTTCTGGTTGCTGTCCAAATGTGCTGTTTAGGGGGTGCTAAATGCATTTAGCACCTTCTGGTTGTACTTTCTGGCTGCTGTCTAGGGGTGCTAAATGCATTTAGCACTTTCTGGTTGCACTTTCTGGCTACTGTCTAGGGGTGTTAAATGCATTTAGCACCTTCTAGTTGTACTTTATGACTGCTGTCCAGGGGGTGTTAAATGCATTTAGCACCTTCTGGTTGCTGTCCAAGGGTGCTAAATGCATTTAGTACCTTCTGGTTGCTGTTAGTATCATAATGAGACGATATTATAAAGAAGGGGTATTAGTGTCTTTTTTGAACAGTGTCTTTAATTTACATGACTAATTTTTAAGTGTCCTTTATAATTATATTATTATTAGAATTAGCCCTTATACCTAATTGCCTCTTTAAAAAATTCCACTTAAAAATTTATTTTAAATTAAATATTTAAAATAGAATATTTTTTTTTTAAAATATTTAAAAACTCTAACTAAATACAAGTGTTATTCACTATGGGATCAAGTACCAATATAAAAACAATTAACCACAAATTGGAAAATAGAATTACCAATAACATCCCACAAATTGGTTTCTTTGTAACATAACAAAATTATAATTCTCTCCCTCTATCTCTTTTCCTCAAGTTAGGAGCGTTTTCAAAAATCCGAAAACTGAATGAAGGAACTGAATCGATTAGTTGCAATTCTAAAATTTTTGAACAAAAAAAAAAAAACCAAAATCAAATTCGAATAATTCGGGTTGGTTGGAGTTCGGGATCGGGTGACTTGAATTGGACCAAAATGCTGCGAATCTCTTAAAAAAAGAAGAGAAAAGACACAACCTAGTTTCACATTTCAATAACTTCTCACTAACAAACTCACACAATCTACTTCTCTTTCTCTCTCTCTCTCTCTCTCTCTCTTTCAGGTGGCGTTTGATAAAACAACTGAAAAATAAAAATTGAATTGAAAAAACTGAAAACTGTATCTGAAAAAATGTTATTTGTTTGAATATAATACATACGAAAACTAGAATTTTTATTAGTATGATAATTTTGCCTTTCTTAATTTATTTAGATCCCATGATTCTTGATACCAAAAATAAATATTCTACACTTTTTAAAATAAAATTTTCAATAATAAATTTACCATTAAAAAATTTTGATAAAAATTCTTAATTTTAAATTAAAAAATTAAATTTCAATTAACAAACAATTTTAAAATCAATTAAACCTAAAAATTTAAGTTGATGAACACCCCTCAGTTAGGGGTGTTTTAGATTTCGATCCGAGTACCCAATCCGAAAACACACCCCCGCTCAAGTCACTGCTTTGGTTTTCATCGACGACCGACGTCGTCGTGCTCGCACACAATCCTCCATCGACTGATCGACCAGCACGCGCCACCGTAGCTAGCACGAACAACATCATTCAGCTTGCTTCTCTATCTCTCTCTGGTACTCTCTCTCTCCTCTCTCTCTCCGTGTATGTGTACACTCCTTTATTTATTCCTCTTTCTAATTTAGGGCTTTTAAACTAGATATTATTAATAGAGGTGTTTGAATTCTTACTTAGTTTATCTTGTCTGTGTATCCGTTCTCTATTATCCGATGCCTCTCGACAATCTGTATTCTCTATTCTCACAAAGCCAGAGTTCATCAATTTTCTCTAAAATAGGATTTTAAATTTGAAGTTTGGGTTTTTAGAATTTCAGTTTTCACAATTAGGGAGGAATTTTAAGCTTAGTATTTATTATCGCTCCTTTAGGATTTAACCTACCATTGTCTAATTTGGTGTAATCTAAATCCTTCAATATATATAAATTTTCATACATATACTTCCATTGTTTTTAGGAAGTCTAATTTCTTTTTTTTTTTATTTATTTCATCTCTCCAAACTCCACTGCCATCACTATTAGAGGGTTTTGATCAATTATCAATGAAACTTTCAGGTGGTCTATTCTGAAGTTTTAGATCAGGTCACTCTATATTTTCCATTAGTTTGATAATTATTTAAGGTTGCTATATATTCTGAATTTGTAGTTTGTCGATTCTTAAACTATCTTACTTATTTGGATTGCCGGGATTATGCTCTGTTTTATTTGAATTTTCTTTTTCTGTTTTCTCTATAATTGACATAGTCTGAAGGTATCTCCACAAGAGGGAAAAAAACGAAATCAGTTTAAAGTGTAAATTTTTTGCCCTTTCGAGTTTGCTTTTAAAGAAAATCATAGTGGTCTTCAAGAAAGTTCCTTTAACAGTAACCATTAACATGATGTGCCAAGTACAGGAGTACATTTATAGAGCTGATAATATATTTCACGAGGTGATTTTTTTGGTTAGTGCCACACTCTAATTTTTTGGGTAGTGATGTGCCTATTACAGCCCATATCAATAGAATACATATATATTCCGTGTTTTATTAATATAAAATTTCATTTCATTCTTACTTGCATGCATTAATGAAGGTTTTACTTTATGAGTTGAACATATCTCATTTTCTGACTTTAATCTTTAGCAAAAGAGCTCTAGGGAGCTCATTTAGATGTAGATTGTAGAACTCGTAAGTGGCATGATTTGGAACTATGAATAATTGAAGTACTGCTCTGCATGCTAAATAAAAGAAATAGTTTGGCTCAACAAATTATAGTTATGGTGCTAAATAAAACTTTGCCTCAGTAATTGTGTTTCTTACTGTTTAGTATTGTGTTGGTGATGGAGATGGTAATGGTAAGGTAAATGGTGCTAGATGTGACATGGCAGTGTAGGTTCAGGTGCTTGGTGCATTTATGTTGGGTTGGTTACTTAATTGTATTGTGTCTATTTTTTCCCTTTCTTTAAAGCGGTTCGTTTCTTAGTAGGGCTCGCTTGTGTTACCCTATCTTCACACGAACTTGACATATACTTACTGTAAACACGTTTGCATCAAATTTGGATTAGACTTGACAAACCCAATTCAATAAAGAAGTCCTTTGTTTTAATAGATATATATATATACACTTTAAACTGGTTATTTTCTTTTTTATTATTATTTAAAATTATTTACTTTTTCAACATTTTTTCCTCCTTTACTGCTCTATGGCTATGGATTTGGGATTTGTTTGAATGGCAAAGTTTAAGTTTTGGTTTAGTCTTTGTTAATGTGTTTCTCTCCTGTTCTGTGACAATGTTTCTAGCCGGAAACTCTACTGGGCTTTCTTTGAGCAAGGGTGGGAATTAACGTGTACAATCAACACCTGGAAGCATATTTTCCTTCCACTGTGTCTCACTTTGCCTTTTGCATCTTTTAAGAAAAACATTCATTCAACATAATTAGCATAATGACTGGTCAAGGATAACACTTTTACTATGGTAACATAAGTAAAACTCTAAATTTGAGTTGTCTAAAAAAGAAAAATATGACTCCTTGTTTGAGACGTAGGGAATAATATTGTTTTAGACTTTTAACTAATTGTGCATTGTTTTTGTGGAAAAGTAGTTTGTTTTTCTCCATTTGATTTACTTTCCACAAAATTTATATTATGAAGTTTGTTTTCACATGACTTCCTTTTTAATTTAAGGTTGTAATATGTCCTAAATGTAGCTGTGTTGATATAGAGCAAAGCTGTGTTCTTTTGTTCTATTTATATTCATCATTTTATTTTAATACTCTTTTGTTTTGCTTCAATCATATTTTGATCATTGAACTTCACTACTTCTGTTAAACGGTTAAACCTGTTTTATTGTGATTTTTTATTTTACAAGACATGTTTTTGTTTTCCCTTTATCCCGTTTAACATAAATCTCCATCACTGGAAGTTCCCCTGTTAAGAAGTGGCTTAAAGAAGTTAGCTTTTGAAGTTATTTCAATTTAATATGGTTGAATATACCTTAAATTTCTACCTGAAGATGTTAAATACTGGCTTTAGATACTAAATTGAACTGTAGTTTACATTTCCCTGGGTGGTTTTGTTCTTCCCTTTGGTGAGTTTGCATTTACATTAATTTTGTTTTTTCTAATACAAATTATAGCTTTGACACAAAATCCACAATTTTCTTTGGCTTTAATATTTTGTTCCTGACTATGCAATTGTAATATGCAGGATCTTGGCTGATGCTCAAGTAACTTTTGGTGCAGTTTTGGTTAGTGTGTTCCTACCATTCGACGACAATATATATGTTGTAGGATGCCATCTTGACTGGATTTTTTTTCTTTTCTTCCTTTGTAATTTTTTATTATTGCTTTACGTTGTCCTTTTGAGTTTATGTTTCAGTGTTGAATAATTACACGAGTTAGGCCGTAGTGCCATCAGCATGGGTTACCCCTAGTGTGTATACATAATTATATATATACAAAGCTGAATTCGCATCTTAACGAATTGACTTGTTTCTATGCTGTACATGCTTTTGTTTTGCTATCAATTTTTTTTTGACTCTGAAATTGTGCTATAACAAAAGTATAACAATCACTTTTATTTTGCTGGTGCAATTTGTTTTCCTAATAGTTAATCTTTTCGAGAATGTTTACAATCACTAGGTATATCAGCTGACTTAGAAAACCAGTTTATTAGGTTTTGAATGGACCTCTCTTTACACTGCTGATGAAATGGTCCACAATTGGTGAATGAGGGTTTAGTGAAGCCTTATTATTGGATGCTGATGGGTGTGGGTTTTAGATGATTTTGCGTAGAATGAGTTTTCGAGCTGTGGCAATTTAGGATGATATGTCTAAGTTAACCTTTTTAGACATACAAAGGTTTGGTATTCTCATTTATGCCTAAACCATATGTTGTAAAAGCAAAATATGTTACTGCTTAACACAGCAATACCTACTCTCAAGATTTTCAATGAATTTTAATTTTGAGACCAAAATTCAAAGACCAAATACTCATTTACAAGCAAAAGGTCAGGCTGGCATATTGAAGTATGACTTAACTGTATGCATGTATGCTATTTTCAAATATTGTTAATGACTCTTCTTCTGTTCATTTCATATGTATTTTGGATAAAATTTCATATATATTATGGATATAAGGATTCAAGAAACAATGAACAACCAATGGGGTAATTGGTGCCACTGCAGGAATTGTTGTAACTAGGAGATGATGGAGCCCTGTGTTCACTTGAACTGTGAACGAGAGTTAAGGAGGTAACATAGCGTTCAATTGCCCTTAATTTAATTTGTTATCTTTGATGGTTACTGTTTACCAAGAATTGGGCTTGATGAGATTGAATAAATTTTGCTTGTAGTTGTATCTACACAGAGAACAACTTAATTTGCATAAAACATTGATCACGACATTTACTGGTTTACTTCTTTGCCTGGACCTTTTAAACGTACTGGTTATATAAAGTTCTCATTGAAGCCAATTACGTTGTTTTGGTGTTGGAAATTACATGACACATTATACGCGATCTGTATTATGTATACATATCTATGTATACTTCCGTACGTGCATATCTATGCATACACTTCTGGTTCTTTATTTTGGAATTTAACTCTCTCTATTGTCTACTCATGATTAAGTGAACCCTTCTCAATGTGCTTGCATTTGGTAGATTAAAAGGCGAAGATAGCAATGCGATCATCTTGCCGGCAAAGAAAAAAAACAAAAAGAAAGGGATGAAGCAGGTAGATTTGCAGAATACTTTGTTCGTTACCTTTAGTTCTGCTATATGATATGTTCTTTTCCCCCTTTTAAAGGTGTCTGAGAAGCTTAAGAGAGAGAATAAGTCCGAACTCAGCAAATCACAGAGACGAAAGCTGAAGAAACTGGAGGTGTGTGCATCTGTGCACTTTCAACGACCTGATTTAGATTTATGTCAACTGAATTTTGATTCACTTGTTTTCATGTGTGCAGGAGGAGAAGGAAAAGGCTCTACTCCTATCAAAAAGCATTGAGACATTAGAGTATGATGCCACTCTGGTCTTTTTTTTGAATGGTTGTATCCTGGTGCAGTTCAATTTTTATCTTGGTATAACTGTCAAATGCTTAATACTTGGGTTGTGTAATTTATGTAATCAGAAAGTACAAGATCCGAGAGGATGCGTGTTCGCTTATGTGGTCTTCAAGGAATCTGGGTCAGGTCTGTCTCAATTTTCAATGCTACCCTTTAGTGTGAAATAAAATCATCTTGTATTATTTTTATCAACTGGCACGACTTTATGTAGGTTGAAACTGTCCGTGAGAAACGTAGGAGGGAAGTTCAGTTTTCTAAGGTGGGTCTAGAATTGCCACACAGTGATCGACCTTTCAAGAGAAGAGCAAGTAATACTGAATCTTGTGAACCCAATAATAAAGAAATTGGTTCAGGGGAAATGTGCGGTGGCAGTGATTCTTTGCAACCTGTTATAGAGGAAAGAGAAGTCCCACACAACACTTCCATATCTTTGGGATGTTCTTGGGAACTAATTTGTAGAAATAGAACTGATTCTGTCAGTGATATGAGTGCTGCGATCTGTGTTCAGGAAGTTGCCAATGAGAAAAGTGACACATCAATGCTAGCAGATCCACAAAATTCTATGCTCAAGGGTAGTTCTGGGGACCAAGAAACGGTGAAGTCTACGGTGTGCTTCATTACTACTGAAATTTATATTCTGTAAGACTGTAACATACATGTATATCAGTTTTGTATCTGTTGTCTGCTAACTGGGGTGGGGTTTAATGTGGACAGGATAGGGTAAATGAGAGTCCCAAAGTAGATATTAGTAGTACGAGCAACCTGGACAATTGTCCTCCAGAGAGAGCCCTAACTTCCCCAACTATAGTGCATGTATCTAGACCAAAGGAGCTCGAGGATAAAAGGAAGGATCTTCCAATAGTGATGATGGAGCAGGAGATAATGGAGGCTATAAATGAGAACATTAGCGTTATTATATGTGGAGAGACTGGTTGCGGTAAGACCACCCAAGTTCCTCAGGTCAGCTAATAATATCTTGCTTGTTATTTGCTATATACGTTTATGTGCATTTGTGGTGGCTTTAACTATTGCTTCTTTCAGTTCCTTTATGAGGCTGGCTTTGGTTCAGAGCAGTCTACTATTCACAGTGGTATTATCGGTGTTACCCAACCAAGGCGTGTTGCTGTACTTGCAACTGCAAAAAGGGTGGCATATGAGCTTGGTCTTCGTCTTGGTAAGGAAGTTGGGTTTCAAGTTAGGCATGACCGAAGGATCGGAGATAGTTGCTCCATAAAGTTTATGACAGATGGAATTTTGCTTCGAGAACTGCAGGTAAAGTGTTTGATATTATTACCCTTTCAGAGGTTATTTGTCTCAACCTTAAGCGTACTTCTGGCTCTTTTGGATGTCAGAGTTGCTTTTAATTCTAATTGAGCATATGACACATGCTAGATTATGATCTATTTAATTGCTCTCCCCTTCAAGGTTTTTTTTTTTCCTTATTTGTTGGGGTGGATGTCCTAGTGGGTGAGTCCCGAGTAGAGCTAAATGGGAAGGTGGAAACTTGGAGACAAAATTTAGAAGCGCATGGCTTTCGTTTAAGCAGAAGTAAAACAGAATATATGGAGTGCAAGTTCAGTAAAAGGCGGAGCACTACTAACTTAGAGGTAAAAGTTGGGGACAATGTCATACCACAAGTCACTCGGTTTAAGTATCTTGGATCCATTATACAAGAAGATGGGGAGATAGAAGGAGATGTAAACCACCGGATTCAAGCAGGATGGTTGAAATGGAGGAAAGCTTCGGGAGTGTTATGTGATAAAAAGGTACCACTCAAGTTAAAAGGAAAATTCTATCGTACCGCGGTTAGACCAGCGATGTTGTATGGAACTGAGTGTTGGGCGGTCAAAAGCCAACACGAGAATAAACTAAGTGTAGCTGAGATGAGAATGTTGAGATGGATGAGTGGCAAGACTAGGAAAGATAAGATCAGGAATACTACCATCAGAGAGGGAGTTGGGGTGGCACCTATTACAGAAAAGATGGTTGAATCTCGACTCAGATGGTTTGGGCATGTATGGAGGAGACCTGTAGATGCCGTGGTTAGGAGAGTTGATCATATGGAGGGAAGCCTAGTTGTTAGAGGCCGAGGAAGACCTAGAAAAACTATAGGTGAAACTATTAAGAAGGATTTAGAGGCGAATGGTTTCACTATAGATATGATTCACGATAGACCACTATGGCGTCGTTTGATCCATGTAGCCGACCCCACCTAGTGGGATAAAGGCTTGTTGTTGTTGTTGTTGTTGTTGTTGTTGTTGTTGGGGTGGGCTTGTTTACAGTTTTACACTAGCATTGTATTCATGAATCAGACATTTTTGGGAATATCACTACTCACTAGTAAGCCCCACTTTTCCCATCAAAAGACAAATGAGTTCAACTTTTCACAATAGATATGATTAAATCTTATGAATTTTTCTGTACGGCCAATAGTTGTAATTATAAAATGTGAGTCTAAATCAGTCCATAAAATTTTTCAATATGTTCATTAGTTTTCAATAATAGCATTCTTTTTATATATTTAATACAATATTTTACAAAATTTATTATTATGTTTCAATTGAAGATATAAATTACAAAAATATATATTTGTACTTAAATCACCGACCTGTAAATATTTTTCCTATTTCATTTTACATTTTTTAGATTAAATATGCAATTTTTGTAACTTTTCAAGATACATTTGAGGTTTCATATAATAATGGATATAATAGAAGTCTTTTTTGCTTTAACTCTTTTGTATTTTCTTGGCACATTGGATGATTTCTTTTTATGCGTCACTTCTGAACTTATTTGAAATACTTCACTCCTCTTACCCTCTCCCTCCCAACCTGGGGGCAGTTGGAGACAACTTTTCGAACCTTTTGGTAATACTTGCGTTCCTATTGCAGAGTGACTTTTTGTTGAAGCGATATTCGATCTTAATCCTGGATGAGGCACATGAAAGGAGCCTGAATACTGACATACTTATAGGAATGCTTTCTCGCATTATACAAGAGCGCCAGGTGAGAGATACACTCTACTATTCATTATGTCACTTCTCACTGCTTGCCTCCCGTTTTTCGTGAAAAACGAAACACCACCTAAAAAAAAATAGGAAATGTCAGTTTCTTCGTATAGGTGTTGACATTGTGTTTTGTTGGCAGAAAATATATGAGGAGCAGAAAACATATGAGGTTCTTTCAGGAAAAAAATTAAACCCTGAAAACAAGATCACTCCGTTAAAGCTTGTGCTGATGAGTGCTACCTTGCGAGTTGAAGACTTTGTGTCTGGGAGAAGAATATTTCGTGAAACCCCCCCTGTAATAGAAGTTCCAACCCGTCAATATCCAGTAACTGTGCACTTCTCAAAGAGAACAGAGATTGTAGACTATGTTGGCCAAGCCTATAAAAAGGTCTTGTCAATCCACAAGAGACTGCCAGCTGGTGGAATACTAGTGTTTGTCACCGGACAAAGGGAAGTTGAGTACTTATGTCGAATGCTGCGTAAAGCTTCAAGGGAAATGGTTGAAAATAATTCCAAAAGAGCTAATGAGCCATCTGCAGTCGCTGAACCCATTGAGGACTATGATACGAAGGAGATACATGAAGCATTTGAGATTCAAGGAAATTCAAGCTACCAGCAAACTGACCGCTTTAGTTCTTATGATGGAGATCATGGTGAATTGTCTGATAACGAGTCAGATTTTTCCTATGATTCAGAGGAAGATAGTGATCTGGAAGCTTTTGGTGATGAAAGGGATTTATTGAACCAGGAAACTCCCAATTCTGAGAGTGCTCTTGCAGATGTCTTAGGAGAGGATGGAAACCTTGCTGCGCTGAAGAGTGCTTTTGAATCTTTGTCCGGGGAAAACAAAAATACCTCGAAACCTGCTGATTCTGAGGGGAAACAAGTTCCTCCTGTTACTCCAGAAGGATTAAACAAATCCAATCTGAGCTCTGGGGGGATAAAAGGGGAAGCAAAAGTAGGTGCCTTGTGTGTTTTGCCCCTTTATGCCATGCTTCCTGCATTAGCACAACTTCGTGTATTTGAAGAGGTTAAGGAAGGAGAGCGGTTAGTTGTTGTTGCCACCAACGTGGCTGAGACCTCGTTAACTATTCCAGGCATAAAGTATGTGGTTGACACTGGAAGAGAAAAGGTGAAGAATTTCAACTCTTCCAATGGCATGGAAACATATGAAATACAGTGGATAAGTAAGGCTTCCGCTGCTCAGCGTGCAGGAAGAGCTGGAAGAACAGGTCCCGGCCACTGTTATCGCCTCTATTCTTCTGCAGTCTTTAATAACATATTTCTTGACTTCTCGAGTGCTGAAATAACTAAAATTCCTGTTGATGGTGTTGTTCTTCTCATGAAATCTATGGGTATTGCTAAGGTAAGTTTCTTATGCGATGCGTTACTGTTCAGAATATATGAAATTTCAGGTTCAATCTTTAATTGGCCATTATGCTTCTGTTTGAATAATGCTGTTATATTTTTTGATGTTTGTGAACATTCCAGGTTGCAAACTTCCCATTTCCAACTCCACCCAATGTTACTGCTTTAATTGAAGCTGAGCGTTGCTTGAAGACTCTTGAAGCACTCAATAGCGAGGGAAGTCTGACTCCCCTTGGGAAGGCTATGGCTCTTTATCCCATGAGTCCTCGCCACTCCCGTATGCTCCTCACAGTTATTCAAATCATGAAAAAGGTGAAAGGTCTTAAACGACCAAATCTAGTTTTAGGATACACAGTTGCAGCAGCTGCAGCTTTGAGCTTGTCAAATCCTTTTGTTATTCAGTTTGAAGGAGCTGGGGTAGATGACAAATCTTGCACCGTAGAAGATGGGGAGAAAGTTTTAGACAAGGAAGAGAAACTGAAGAAAAAGAAACGCAAAGAAACTGCTAAAGTATACCATGCAAAGTTTTCGAACCCAACTAGTGATGCTTTAACTGTAGCTTATGCTTTGCAGTGCTTCGAACTGGCTGAAAGCCAGGTCGAATTCTGCAATCACTATGCTTTACACCTAAAAACGATGGAAGAAATGTCGAAGCTGAGAAAGCAGCTACTTAACTTAGTGTTCAACCAAAGCTCTGATTTGCAACATGAGTTCTCCTGGACATATGGGACCGTGGAGGATGTAGAATGTGAATGGAGGGTCTCCTCTGATAAGCCTCCGTTGCTATTGAACGAAGAGGAACTCCTGGGCCAAGCTATCTGTGCTGGCTGGGCTGATAGGGTTGCTAAACGCATCAAAGGACATTCAGGGTTATCACAGGGAGATAGAAAAGTTAACGCAGTTCGCTATCAAGCTTGCATGGTTGGAGAAACAGTATTCCTTCATCGTTGGTCGTCTGTTTCCAAATTCTCCCCTGAATTTTTGGTTTACAGTGAACTGTTACATTCAAAAAGACCGTACATTCATGGAGCAACAAGTGTGAAACCAGATTGGCTTGTTAAGTATGCTGGATCTTTGTGCACCTTTTCTGCCCCACTTGCTGATCCCAAACCTTATTATGAGCCTGTGACTGACAAAGTTTTCTGTTGGGTCAGTCCAACTTTTGGACCTTATCTATGGCTGCTCCCTCTGCATAGTTTTCCCATTAAAGATGATATGAATCGAGTTGCTGTATTTGCTTTTTCTTTGCTTGGAGGCCATGTTTTGCCCTGTCTGGGATCTGTACAGAAATTTATGGCAGCCTCACCAGCTAGTATTTTGAGGCCAGAGGCATTGGGTCATAAACGAGTAGGGAATCTTCTTTATAAGTTAAAGACCAGGTCAAGAACTATTGACTGTTGTGCCATGTTAAGAGAGGTCTGGAGTGAAAATCCTCTGGAACTATATTCAGAAATTCTGGACTGGTTTCAGGAGGGGTTTCATTGGCAATTTGAAGAGCTGTGGTCAGAAATGCACCGTGAAGTCGTTTTGGATCCCCGTAAACGCTTTCCCAAGATGGTTAAGAAAGATAAAAAGTAGAAATAAATAAGAGCTGAATTGGAATTTTCTTATATAAGGGTGAACGTTGGTATACATCTGCTGGGTGATCTTGCACTTTGGAAAGACGTGAGTGAAGGACCTGTTGGCCAGAGTATTGATAGCCATTTAAACCCATTTTTGTCTTTAATTTGAAGAGATGGGTGAATTTCGATTGTTAACTTGTGTTTTAATTCGGAGCAACATTGGGCTTTCTGACTTATCGGAAGTACAACGAGTCTAGTCTTAGATGATGTGTGTAGTTTAGAGAAATTTTGACATCAATTTTGGGAACATAGATGGTACTATACTAATATATATTGCAGTCTTGGTAGGCTAAACAGCAGCCATTGTCTCTATATTTATAGTATTTGGATTTCCTATTGCTTGACTTGGCAGTTCAATTAACTGATTTTGGTAGCCGAATCTTCCAATATTGCAAGTCCAATCTGCATGTGGCCTTGTTTGTTTATCTCTATTCAATAGGATGGGTTATTTTAGTGGGAGTAGAACTGGTAAATGTGTTATGGTCGTTGAAATTATCAAAATATAGATATATTAGATTGTAGTCCGTGTCAAATGCACTATCAATAGTTTAAAAAACATCTTAAATTTTAGGCACATAATTCTTTATTCTCTTAATACATTTTTTAGATCCAAAAATTATATCATTACCCGATATCATCAATTGTTGTAAAATTGATTTTTAGACTTATTTCAACTTTAATACTTTTTAGAAAAATATACTAATTTTAATTTAATCGATTTTGTGAAGATATAACCCATCTTTTATCTTGAGATGGTACATTGTCACTAAGAAAACACTCACTTTTTAAGGAGAACACTCCCTCACGCTAAGAACACTCTCTCTCCCTTTCATTCTTTCTTTATCTTCCATGCACAAATCTTCTGGATCGCCTGAGCACCCGGAGCCGTTGAAGCCACCAGACCACTGGCAACCTTCCGGAGGTACTTATCAATTCTCTCTACTCTCATCTCTCTCCCTTCCTTCTTCTTATTGCAATATTTTTAGGGCTTTTCTCTAAACTTTTTTTTTTCTTTTTTTTTTAAAGATTTCTTGCATTTGGGTGTTTGATATTTGGGTTTTTGATTAAAAAAAATCATGGCTTTTTAGGAGAAAAGGGATGAGAGAACATAAATTATTTCTCTATTCAGGTGTTCTAGAATTTCTGAAAGGGACTGTTGATTAGTGCTGCTTCACCAAGTTTGCTGAAATCAATCAAAGCCATAGCTAGAACAGAGCCTTGCTTTATATCCTATAATAACTTACTTTAAAGGTAAGGCGTTACATTTCATTTACTAATTTAATTTCACTTTGCCTCAATGTTTAGAATTATAATCTTACTGATTCTTTGTTTGATTACAAATTTCACTACTGTTCTTAAAAATTTGTGGGTAATTGTTAAATGTTAATAAATATGGGATGTTAAAAAAACGAAAAAAAAATAAAAACTAAATTCCATTGCCAGGTCTTGAACCCAGGTCTCTCGGGTGAGAGTTGAATATCCTAACCAACTAGACAACAACGAAGTGGTGGTATGGGTTGCTTTTAAGAACTTAGTTTTATGGTTTTGAACGATTTTAGGATGGAAATGAAATTTAAGTGATTGTGGTCTTTTCCAAGGAAGTCCTTGAATTTGAATTTGTTCATGTAGCTTCAAATAGATAGACCTAGTGTTCGAGTCTGGGAAAATGGGGAGGAACGGGGGGAGTCAGACTTGAATTTGCATTAGTATATGAATCCTTATTTTATCTCATTACCTCATCCCTCTTTTGAGGTGCATATACTAATGCAAGACTCTTAGCAATGTGTAAAGAAGATTTGGTATAAATGAAGGGGATTTCAGCTTAATACTAGTTATGGGTATCTCACAAGATTTTTTTTTTATTTTGTCTTTGTTTATGTGTGCCCAAATGAGAAAAAGGTGCTACTGAGAATGCTTGCTTTTTGGACTTATGTTGCTAACTATAAGCAGACGCTTCTTCCTCACTAATTTCTCATTTCATTTACTAAGCGAAAAGAATGAAAAAGAATAATGAAAAAGTAAAAGAATGAAAATAACGGATAAAATGAAAAGGTAAAGTCGCGTCGCCGGGACATGAACCTGGGTCTCTCGCGTGAGAGCCGAGTATCCTGACCAACTAGACTACAACGGAGTGATGGCATGTATTGTTTCAAGTCTTATGTATAAGTGTTATGTAAGCTTATCCAAATATTAAGATGGAAATGAAATTTATGTTTTAAGAATTATGTTTCCCCTCTCCTTTTAAGGTGCATACTAAATCAAGTCTTTGGGTAATGTGATAAATCAAGCCTTCGGGTAAATCAAGCGTAATGGGTTTTGATGCCAATTTTTAGAATCACCTCCCCTGTTACACTATCTCTTTCTTTAATGTGTGCCTGCTAAAACTCCAAATGAATATTCTAGCACTATAAAATTAATGTGCTGATACTTTATATGTATACTTTAGGACACTTTTTATATAGTGGATACACTTTGTAGAGTGCTAAAGTACTCCTAAGGCATTAATGGTTACATCAAGGCAAATATTAAGATGGAAATGAAATTGATGTTTTAAGAATTATGTTCCCCCTCTCCTCCTTTTAAGGTGCATACTAAATCAAGTCTCTGGGTATAATGTTGTAAATCAAGCCTACGGGTAAATCAAGCATAATGGGTTTTGATGCCAATTTTGAGAATCACCTCCCCTGTTTCTCTATATCTTTCTTTAATTATATAAGCTAACCGAGTAAGACCTGCAATTGTCTCGTGTTGTTTTCTTGGTGGCAAATCCCATTATTTGCAAGGTTAGATTTTTGTATTTATATGCATTGCTTTTCTTTTCTTTTTTTTTCTTTTTAAAAGAAAGGAACGCAAAAATCTAAGAAGTTATAATAAAAAAAAAACTTAAAGGAACTCAATACGGTATAACATGTTCGTATGTAACAAATAATAATAATAATAATAATAATAATAATAATAATAATAATAATACTAATTTTTTGTGAAAACATAGTGGGGCCTGCACTTCTCCCCCCCCCCCCCCCCCCCCCCCCCCCCGGTCACTCCTGCGTATGCCGGATGGTACACACTACAAGCTGGAATTCATACCACCTAACCTAACACAAGTGTGGGACTCAATATGGTTTATATAACATGTTTATATGTAATAAATAATAATTCCTGGATGGTACACACTACGAACTGGAATTCATCTCACCTAACCTAACGCAATTGTGGCACTCAATATGGTATATATAACATGATGATGATAATAATAATAATAGATTTTTTGAAAACATAGTGCAGCCCGCAACACACAACCAACCTCTTCCCCCCTAACCCCACCCCGCCTGGATGGTAACACGGGCCAGCACAAAAAGCATGTTCTTTGGTCCCACATATGGCTGATTTTTTCAAAAAGACAGTAATATGAATGCAGACCTTGGTATTTCATGCCTGAGCTAAATGCAGGGGAATTTTCTTAATTATTAGAAACTAAAGTCCTTGTTTTTATATTTTGAATACAAGTTTTTAGATCAATAGTATGTGCACCTATTTTGTAATTAAGTTAGATGCCGCGGGTTTTTAACTTTTTTGTTTTAAAACACTTGTTGTGTATTGCACTCGCGATAGTGTTTTTTTTTTTTTTTTTTTTGTAGAAATCCACTTTGTTCTAAAATAATAATTAATAGAAACCCTAGTAATGAATTGGAGAAGGAAAGTTCAATACAAATTTGGGTGATCGGCCGATGAATGATTTGTGTTCTTTTTTTTTTTAAGAGTTGACACCGGTGCCGGTGCAAAAATGATTTTATTACAATGGAATATCATATATGGTGTTCATATAATTTTCTTATGGTTGATTATGGAATGTATGATGCAAACCAATTAATTGAGTTGGTTCACTAAGCTAACGAACCAAGATCGAGCCATCTGTGAAGGCTAGTTCATTAAACAAGTTGTACCTAAATCTGGTTTCGCTTGTTATGGTAATAACTAAATCTAAATGACCTTAAATTTTACTAAAATAAATGATAAAAGATTTTTTTGGTTGGAAAAAAATTGGAAGACAAAAGAAATACTAAATTGATCAAGAAAGAACACCATGTTGTCTAAGAGATTTGCTACATATAAACGTGGCATCACAACGTCTTCCCCTTTGTTTGCCATGTCAACTTCATATATCATTAATTGCTTTGCAAAAATTTCCAAAAGTTCCTTATAAAAATTCTCTCACCCGGAAATTCCATTGATAATCAGGTAGGGACAGTTGAATGTTACATAGCTGTAAGCCTCTGGCATTTTTTCCTGGTCTAGATTTCCCATTTGATACCAATAAGGTTTCACATGTACATGCATTACTTGTGTTTCTCACTGTTAGCTTGAGCAAGATTAAGAGAATTATGAGAGAGATAGAGAGAGATAGAAGAAAGAGAATAATATATTAGATGAAATGGATCAATACAAGAGAGCCCATTATATAGGGTTAGAGAATAATACAATAAAGGAAAGAAAATATATCCTAATCTATATATGCATAAATCAACGAATATGAAAACACAATATTCGAAGTCAACTATACATAAATATGGCATAAATATACATGTGAATGCAATATATATGCTAACATCCCCCCTCAAACTTAAGGTGGTAAATGTGAAACCAACTTAAGTTTGGAAATAAGAACTTGGAAATGACCAGGAAAATAAGCTTTGTTAAAGAGATTGGTAGGCTGATCTTTAGAGGCGATAGATATGAGCTTTGTTAAAGAGATCGGTAGGATGATCTTCGGAGGCAAACTGCATTGCTAGTGACATACTAGCGAACAAAATAGTAATCGATCCCAATATGTTTTGTTCGTTTATAGAAAACGTTGTTGTGAGCAATTTGAATAGCACTTCTATTATCACAACCTAGCATTGTTGAAAGGTGTTGTGGGACTTTAATGTTCAATAGTAGCCATCAGAGCCAGATAAGTTCTTGATCAGTCAGTGAAGGTACGATATTCTACTTCGGTATTAGAGCGAGAGACCAATGATTGTTTCTTGCTACGCCAAGATATAAGGTAGTCTCCCAAGAAAATACAGTACCCTGTGCTTGAATGCCTATCGATAAGATCTCTGGACCAAGTCATAATCAGAGTAGGCATGTAGTTCTAAGAAGGATTTGGATGGAAAATAAAGGCCGTGGAACAAGGTGCCTTTGATGTAGCGAAGAATGCGAAGAACAGCTGCATAATAAGTAGATCGCGGACTAAACATAAACTGACTGACAATGTGGACAACATGAGCAACATCTGGACGGGTGACAGTGAGATAAACCAAACTTTCAACTATCTGTTGATACAAAATGGCATCACTAAGGAGAATACCATTGAGATGAGTAAGTCGAAGATTGGTTTCTAACGATGTAAGAGCCATTTTGGTGTTGGTGAGGCCGGCATGAGTGAGAATGTTAGAAGTATACTTAGCCCGAGAGAGATAATAACTAGCTGAATCAGATAGAACTTCAAGCCCCAAGATTTAGACGACCAAGGTCCTTCATCTCAAAATGATGACTGAGAGATTGTTTAAGTTAAGCAATTCCAGAAGCATCATCCCCAGTAATGATGATGTCATCCACATAAAGAATAAGAAACGTGATATTGACCCTTGTTTTTCTGATAAAGAGCCCATAATTATGAGAACTAGAGGTAAAATCTAATTTGTGAACTGTGAAACTGAATTTTTCAAAGTAGGTATGAAGAGCTTACTTGAGACCATTTATGTAACACCCCCGCCTTAATTGTACAGGATAACACCCGTAGTTAAGGCCTGGGGCATCATTGACCCATCTTAGTAGGACTAAGATAGGTATATACGAATAATATAGGTCAACAACATAATATATATTAAGCATTGATGGGTACAATATACAAAAATGATGTTAAAGCATTATAACATGTACCATGTAGTGCAGATTTCACAAGCATAGTAATGATATGGGGTAGGTCAAGTTCATACATATATACATGCATAAATATCAAAACGGGGGCTAATTAAAAGTGGATGTGTCATAGGCAAGCCGTGACTTGCCGTACCATGATATACACAATCAAAATTATCAAAATACAAGTATCAGAGCTTCTAATTCGTTCCCGAACCCATCGCGTCCTTGCCTTCTTTGGGTTCCTGAGTGCCTGTAGGTTTTAGGGAAAGAACGGGGTGAGCTGTACGCTCAGTAGGGGTAAATAATCACAGAGAAAACACAATTCAGTGGAAAACATGTATTCATTTAGTAATGCAATGCATATGCCAATGCAGGTTACCTCCCATGTGTCAACCATAGAATCATGTAGCTTGAATTTGCTAATGCTGATTCCAAATGCAAGGTGGCCCGACCGTCATCCGATAACAGTCATAAATTAGCCCAACGGCCTTATAGAATAACCCGGCCCATCGACCTCAGAATATATCAATAGATCACAATTCTTGGACCTCAAGTCCTCAAATAGAACCATAACCACGGAACTACAGTGCCTTGCCAATTTTCCTATGTTCCCGGGCTCCACACCGGTGGCTAATAGGCGGCCATACATTGCTCCCCCAGGGGTTTAGGGCTTTTCAACCCAAGGGCACCGAGCCCTGCCTATTTTTCCCATCCCGACAAGCACCATATAGATATAACCATCTGGTCTTGAGAGACACTAGCTCTCCATCATATTTACGAACCGCAGAATACTTCACAAAGGCAAATAATAAAACCATGAATCGAGAAATTGATCCAGAGCTTGCCATAATCTTTTCGAGCCTTTGGTTGACATAATAATGATGTATACAGGATGCAAACATGCTCATTTATACAAACATCAAGCAAACTATGCCATACCCACTCAAGTACCACCAATTATATATCTCTTGGTGTGTATAAATCAATCAATAGTTTCATTTTTCCCACAAACAATACCCACACCACCAAGATATATCGTATATGATTCCAATAACACAGTACAACCAGTGGGTAAGGCATATCATGCTTTAAATCATGCAAACATAGTATTATAAATCAAACAACAATATAACCCCTTTTTATCTTCAAGTTTTTCATACAAATAATGATCCAAAAATCATGATTCTCGAGTAATTAAAGCATAATATCGAGTTTTGAAAGCCATAGGACCCCTACCTCAATTTGTAGACCAAAGGAAAGAAGGAAATATGATAATCGGAGCCCGCTTGACGAAATTCTATAATCCTCGCAACGCCACGCTCCTAGAATAGTACGGACCTCGAATTGGTGGAGTACAACCCTCAATTCACATGGCCAAAGCTTCGCACTTAAGCTCCCATGGAGAGAAGCCAAGCTTAGAGATGATGTATAGCAAAAGAGATGATGTATAGCGAAGGAGAAGAGGATTCGGGTGATTTCAAGCTTCAATCTTTGATCGGGGGTGAGAGATGCGTAGGAATCTCTCTCTTTCTCTCTCTAGAATCTTTTGGAAGTCTCTAGAGGTGTGTGGATGAGTCTAGCTCGAAAAATGAGTGAAAATGGGTGAAAAACGACCTTAAAACCATTTTAAGTCGGTTGCTACAGTAACCGTGCGGACCGGTATGCCAAAACCCTTAGACCGGTCCGCGGGCTGAAAATTTGGCAATTTTTAAAGGCCGAACCGGTCTGGAAAAAGGCCAGACCGGTCCGCGCGCAATTTTTTGGTTCTGGAGCACTGTTTTTGTTTTGGCCATAACTTTTGACTCGGAACTCCGATTGAGGCGTTCTTTATGTCCACGGAAAGGTATTTCAAAGATATACAACTTCCTAGTTGGAAGTTTCTCCAAATTATGGACCAATAGTTTCCAGAAATTCACTGAAGACAGCACTCTGCCAAAGCGCTACCGAAAGACCAGAATTTAGCGATGGGCCAACTTCAGGCCCTGTTTTGGTCAACGAGGAGTGCGAATTGGACTTCGGACAAAACACAAAAGTTGTAGAATGGCATGAATACTAGACATTAAAGCAGACAGAACCTTAATCGGGTAAGTAACAAAGAAATTACAATAGCTCAAAATTAACAAATCGCGAAGAACCAAAACTTCCTATTTACCAACCGAAATTGATTCGGACCACCCGAATCACCAAACGATCATTCATATATACATTAGGGAGTTAATATAACATAATTAACATTAATTTAAATACAGGATGTTACAATTTAAGGCACGACGAAGCTTGCAGACTTGAGATGTGGAATAGGGAAGCCCTGGGGGAGTTTTCATGTAAACTTCCTTAAAAAGATCACCATTGAGAAATGAATTTTTCACATCTATCTGAAATAGCTCCTATTTTCTGGCAGCTATAATAGCAATAAGACTTCTAACTGAGGTTAAACGAGCAACAGGAGCAAAGATTTTCTTATAATCGATTCCGTATTCTTGATTAAAACTTTTTGTATAAGTCGGGCTTTGTATCGATCAATAGACCCATCAGATTTGGTTTTGAATTTATAAACCCATTTGTACCTAACTGTTGTCTTTCCTGGGGGGGAGAGACCAATTCCCAATTTTTATTTTTCTTTAAAGCCTGCAATTCTTTAGACATAACTTGCTACCACAATGGGTTAGAACTAGTCTATTTACAAGTAGATGGTCCATGATGCGATAGTATAGTGGAATATCAATGGTAATATGAAGATGATGAGATAACTTTCTTACCTGGGTAGACTGACGAGGATGATGTAATTGATTAACATGATCGATGGGCGAAGCAGCATTATTAGGATATTTCGTTGTCAGATCATTTAGTTGAGTAATGGTGGTGGTAGATGGACCAGAATCTGTGGAAGGGGTTTCACTAGATGAACTGGCCTCAGGAGGTGAATCATCTGGTTGAGCAATGGTGGTGGTGGTGATAGATGGACTATAATTAGTATCAGGAGTTAGTTCATGATAATTTGTTGTGTTCAAATATGGGATAGACAAGGTAGGAGGATAAAGATCAACAGTGGAGCTAGTGAAGAATGGAAGAGGGTTATTGGTGGTGATCTGAAATTTAGAAATTTCTGAAAATATTTTGTGTTCCCAAAAAATGAAATGACGCGACACACGAAGTCGTTTTGATATAAGATCCTAACACCGGTAACCTTTATGTTCCATCCCATACCTTAAGAAGTAATATTGTTAGGATCGAGGTTCGAGTTTGGAATGTTCATGAGGTAGGAGCAGGACAGAATAGGCAAATACAATTACTTTAAGAAGATTATAGTTGGTTGGACTGCCATAGAGCCTTTTATAGGGCGATTGGTTTTGGAAAGCATAAAGATGATGATGATTAATGGTGTAGACTGCAGTAAGGGCTGCTTCTCCCTAAGATCGTTCGGGGCACCCGCTGGATATGAGAAGAGTGCGGACATTGTCTACAATATGATGATATTTGCGTTTAGCACAACCATTTTGCTGAGATATACCAGGACATAAGTATTGAGAAATGGTTCCTTGTTGACGCAAGTATTTGAGAAAATTAGACTCTTTGTATTCTATAGCATTATTAACACAAAATATTTTGATCGGTCGAGAAAATAAGTTTGAATCATTTAAGCAAAGTTGTAATATATTTGTGGTAATTCGGAACGATTTTTCATGAAATATATCCAGGTAAAATTAGTGTAATCATCTAGGAAAACAACAAAATATTTAGATCATCATATGGTGTTATGAGGAGAAGGTCCCCAAACATCATAATGAATAAGGTCAAAAGGCGTAGATGAAATATAATCACTTTTATTAAAAGATAGTGTAGGTTATTTTCTAAGTTGACACGACAAACACGAAATATCTTTTAACCTAATTGTTCATAATCTACCAGTAGAAATAAGAGATTTAAGGCTATCAATATAAACATGACATAACTGAGAATACCAAAGTTCCAAAGATGGGGTGGAGAGAGCAGGAGCAGCGGAAAGGGTAAAGATGGTGATATTTGGTGGTGTACGAAGATGGAGAAGCTCAAACATACGACCTACTTTACGGCCTATCCTAATAATTTGCTTCATCCTTAGATTATGTACATGACAACCAAAAGAAGAAAAAATAATAGTTAAGCCAAGATCACAAAGTTGACTAACATATACAAGATTAATAGTCAACTGAGGAATGTAAAAAGTAGATGAAAGAGATAAATTGACTGTAGATACTGATCCAATGTGAGTAACATGTAATTGGGACCCATCAGCAGTTTTAATAGGAGAAATGTGAGAGGGAGAGTGTTTAAAGAGAAAGATTATAGGATCGGGGGTCATATGATTGCAGCAGCCAGAATCAAAATACCAGAGTTACCTCGAGTGGTAGACATTGCATGAGATGGGCCAGATAAAACCTGTTTTAGTAATTTTGCGAGATCATTATTGGTAATAAATATAGTTGGATGATGTGATTGTTGGATAGCAGTGACAATGATGGAAATAGGTCGATGGATTTTAGTACGATCCATGTGGTTTGGTTACACTAGAGGCTGATTCTAGAAGTAATCGGATGATTTGGGGTAACTTAGAAGTAACTGGAAGGTGTCTGTGTAAATATGGAAGTAACTGGAAAGTTTTGAGTGATTGTGTGGGTAATTCTGAAAAAGTTGGTAGATTTGGGTTAAATTGAAGACAAATTGGAAGTTTTAAGGGTTAATATGAAGTAAACAGAAAATTGTGGGGTCAAAATGAAAATAACAGAAAGTATGGGGTCAATATGAGAATATCAGAAAATACTAGGGTTAATATGGGAATATCAGAAAGTACTGGGGTTAATATAGGAATATCAAAAATTACAATGGTCAATATGGAAATTATCGAAAATTCAGGCTTACGTGGCGGCCAAAAGTAACGTGTACAGTCAACGATGACTCGTCGATGACGTAGTTGCAGACCTGGATTTAGGGCTGATGTGGCAATAGGTCTAGATTAGGGCTAACGTGTTGTTTTAGTGATGACGTGTCGAACACATGTCAGTCAATGTTGACGTGTCTTGGTCAATGATGATGTGGCTGACACAAGATTTCTTATGTGGCTCCTGGCAGTGGGGGTGGCGTCTGGAACAGGCGGGAATTTCGGCGGTTTTTATTTGGAGCGTGTAAGGGCGCGTGGAGTGAGCTTTTGGACTAATTTTTTGACGATTGGAATTGTCTCATTAAGGCGAAGATGATGGTATTTATTTTGTGAGGATTGAGGTTCGTTTGGATCTGAAGGCAATGGGCAGTAGAATTTTGGGCTTGTTTGGATATGACAGTAGTGGGCAGTAAGTTTTGATTCTGGAATGGTGATTGCCCCTTGGCTATGGTTCTGGTAGTAGGTGGTTTTGGTGCGATGGTTATAATGATTTAGAGGTTTTGGATTAAGAGGTGAAGGCAGAGATTAATCAGGTTTGTATGATGTTACGTTGTGGAAGTTACAGGTTTTGATGACAAGAGAATCAATAACCCTCTGATACCATGTTAACTTGAGCAAGATTAAGAGAATTATGAGAGAGATGGGAGAAAGAGAATAATATATTAGATGATATGAAACAATACAAGAGAGCCCTTTATATAGGTTTAGAGAATAATACAACAAATGAAAGAAAATATAGCCTAATCTATATGCATAAATAAAGGGATATGAAGACACAATATTCCAAGACAACTATACATAAATATGGCATAAATATACATGTGAACGCAATATATATGTTGACACTAACACTGAATGTACCCTTAAAAATAAGGCTCACGTGCTTATTGCCATCTAAATTTGGATGGGGCAATTGAACGAAAGGGCTTATTTGGATTTAAATAGTATAATGGCTTAATTGACCCATTGAGTAGTTGAAGGGCTAAATTGGCACAAATCCAATAGTTTAGGCGCTTTTTGGTTTATTTACTCTTAAAGCAGCTGAACTTAAATAAGACCATTATCGATGTGTTAGAAGGTTTATTTTTCACAAGAACATAAATTGTGAATGAACCTGTAAGGAGTTCCAGAATATGTTCAAACTTGTGTTTTTCAATTCCCTTGAGCCCATTGGTTGCATGACAAAAAACTTCCAATAGTTCCTTGGAAAATTTGTAAGGTTTTCATATATTTCAGTAATTTGTAAGAATTGAAATAATCACAAGAAAAATCAACAATCGAAAGATGAATAGAAGAAGAAATTGGTAGTAGATGCAAGGCGTAATTCTGTTGGGAAAAAAAGTTTATTTGTAGTTTGCAACCATGCCAGGTCAACCCAACTCAGGTCGAGTTGTCTTAACAAACGCAGATGACAAAGCGACCAAAGGATTTTGACACTCAGGAAGTCATTAAACATCAACTTAAGAGAACACATGTTGGTAAGATTCCCAAGCTAATGCGGAATTTTACCAGCTAAACTGCCATGTGACAATTTGAGGTATTGTAAATTTTGAAGCGAGCCAATGGATGCTGGGTTTGGCGTAAATACTTTGAGCGCTTCAAAACTGTCAAAGAGGTGTTAAACTTTCCTTTTTCTCCCTGTAGGATAGTAACATAAGCACAACAACTCAATAAGGCATTCAAATAATAATTGTTCGGTTATCATTCTTGAAATCATAACTATCACAATGGTAATTTATGGATTAATTCTTTGAGTTCCCTTGATCCCTTGTAATCACAACTATATATATCACTAGCTGCATTTGTCAGTCGAGATCGACTTGCGTTTGATCAGTTGATAATATCTCATATGGCGTGCATTAATTTTGTTTGGTTGGCATGATTTTGGACTCTTTGCCTATCTGTTCTTAGTATGTTGTAATATGTTTGTATCTGAATGAGTTGGAATTATTGCGGTAAAAATGCACTAGTTAAGAAATGTTATTTTTGTGTGCATTCTCTTCTATTTCTCATATGAATCCCTTCTTACTCATCTTGTTTTTCGGTTTCACTGCTTTGTTCTGTTTTTGCCAAGAGAATTTGAGAATGGTGCATTCTCTTAAAGTTCTTATACTCCCTTTTCCTTGCCTGTTTCGAACACAAATAAATAATTTTGACCCTTTTATCACTCGCCAATGATAAAACGCAAAATAGCCTTAATTAATTACAAAAGATAGTGTCAGAAAGAGATAACAAGATAGAAAATCTCCTAAATGGATATCGTCGTTCTCAGGATATTTTCCTATTTGGCACTCCAAAATTATAAATTATTTTCGTACTCTTCGTAATTAATTTTCCATAAGAAGAAACCAATTACATCTCATCTATAATTTTCCAAGTCTAGAAATTTCCAACCATATCCAAGAAGATCTCATGATCATTAAAAATAAATGGAAAAACGACGACCATAAATTCCAAAAGACAAAATCAACAATCAAATTGGTGCAACTTCAAGTGGAAAATTTGTCAGCGGACAGCAAGCTCACTAAGCAAATACCTTATGGATTGTTATAGTTAACATAGTTCCATTTATGTTTGTGTCATATATAAATTTGTCAAATGAACGAATTGGACCGTGATCAATAATCCCTATTAGGATGCGTTTGGTAGGTAAAAATGGAGGCCAGAATCGGAATGCCACCCATATTCCTTGGGACTTGTGGGAATCTGTTACAGAGAAATCTCCAACCTAGCCAATGGTCAATAATACCAACTCATTTTCCGCTGTGCGATTTGGTATTAAGCACAACAGATTAGATAAGGACCTTTAAGTAACCATTAATTGCAGAAAACGGAGTCTCTTTAATGGCTAAAGCTTCAAAATGTATCTGTACAAATTTAGAGGTAAAACTGGGACATTTCTCATATGCGCCTATATTTAGAACCCTGCTAAAACAAATAAGAATAGATTACCTATTGCAAAAAATAAAAATCGTAATAAATCTAGATTACCTATTGTAAATATATGCGACAAATGAAAATTGGAAATCAAGAACAAAAAGGAAATGGAAACAGAATCAGAATCAGATACATAAATAGAAATTATTTTTCTCGCAAGGTTTTCGATAACAAACTCCATCACATGCTATACTAAACAACAATTCATGTATATATATTAGCTACAACACAAAAAATTTGTAGGACGCACTTAAGATTGCTCTACGCTGACATACTACAGCAGAAATACTTTCATCAAGTAAAAAGAAAGAAGTTGCAAATTGAGTAGCTTCTTCGATAACTCCCTAAAACTTGTACATCATCACACACTTGAAAACAGGCTCTTGCATCTTGGAATCAACGTGTCCCGCCTTCAGAAAACACTTAGGACAAAATGGTGGATAAATTTCAATTGTTAAACGAATTAAGCATATGCTTGAGCAGCTTTTAATTAAACAGGACAGAGTGCTGGATATTTTTTCGTAGACTTTATATTTAAATGATATATTCATTGAATTTCAATGATCAGAGGATGGATTTATGGTCAAACAACTAAAGTAGAAAAAAATATAAGATTGGAGAAGCATTTTTCAACTATTAACTAAATTCGAAAGATGAATGAGTGGTTCGTACAACAAGATGAAAATTTCCATTTTGAGGCATAGTTAATTGAAAAACTCACACGATAGTAAATTAGATTTTTTGTTAATGACTGGTTACCACGAAATTAGTGTTTCTTTAAAATATGTGAAAGTTAAAAATGACTCCTAATATGGGATAGAGGGAGTACACTATTAATTACCACTCTACTTACATGCCCTATTAAGAGACTTGTTGTATCATAGTAATTTTCGCATGATAGCAACATGAGTAAAATGCAAAGGGAACTAACAAAAAAAGAAGATACTAACCAACTATCCGTGAACCTTCCTGTGCAATCTTGCTATATTTACTGCTATTGTCACATCGATCTGATCTTTTATCTTGTCAAAAAGCTTGAAATAGGAGTATCTCCACGAGCTTAAGCAATATCGGACCAAAGAATCCCCAAAATCCAATAGCAAAACCAAGAACAACACTTACATAGAACACTATTGTTACAAAGCTATCCTCATCTTCTTCATTAGTCTTGTTTTTGCCATGATCAGTAGACGGAATTAGCGAAGCCGATTCATCTTCTTCAGGGCACTTATTAGGCAGTGGAAGCCCACAAAGTTCACGATTTCCTGCATACATCGAGGCATTGAACCTCTGGAGTTGAGTGATTGATTGATTTTTACTCGAAAAGTTGTTACTTGACAAGTCCAAGGCATTAGGAAAATTAAAATTGTCTCTTGATAGGTTCATGGAAACTAATCCTTCAAGATTTGCGAGTTCTAGGGAATTTTTTCTGACTATTTTATTGCTTGAAAGATAAATGCATTTTATTAGTCCAAAATATTTCGATATTTTTCACTTTTCCTTGCCATTGCACCACTTCACTAAACCTCTTAAATGTGTACCTATCCAAGCAGGTGCTTGCCCAGATAACTTATTTTCACGCGTATCAATAACTTCCAAATATGTACTCTTTTTCAAAGATGAAGGAAGTTCCCCTATGAAATTATTACTACACAAGCATTGTAACTGAAGCCAATTTAGGAAGCTAAAAGTGGATGGACTTTCCCTAGAGAAATTATTGTTTGCCAAATAAAGAAATTCTAAATGTTTTGTGGAGATCCAATTATCTGGAACATCACTTGATAATAGGTTGTTTAAGAGTTTGAGATAATGTAGGAACTTGGTCAAAATTGTGCACAGTGAAATTATCGATCGAGTGAACATATTTTTGGAGAGGTTCAATGATGACGCATTGTGAGGAAGTGAAGGTATTGGACCCTTGAAAAGATTAGAACGCAAGTCTACTATCGGAAGTTTTACATTTCATTCCCGAAAGCAACAGGAATAGAACCACCTAAAGGATTATCAGACATGTTATTGTCAACAAGGGTACTAGTGAAATTGAACAACCAATTGTAAGTAGAAGAAGAAGTGAAACTGTTACTAGAGAGATCAATTATAGTAAGAGGAATAGAAGAAAAGTCTGTTAAGTGAAGTGAGGAAGAAATGATTATAGGAAGTCGCACCGAATCAAGTGTAATTCTGATAGGAAACAAAGCTTATTAATGGATTGCAACCAATCAACCTTCCCGAGGCCTACAATGACGCCTCTCCATTAATTTGCGTCAAATGTAGCAATCATACTGGTCATGTAATCATTCTCTTATTCTTCAAAAAAGACTCAAATCGTATATGATCTTTTTTTTAATGATTGAGTGATTACATGACCAGTACGGTTGCTACATTCGACCCCTCTCCATTTGCAGCATTCTCTTGTGTCTTCTTCGATCCTCCAAGAAGAGAGAATGCCATGGTCATCTACAAGGCCTTGTTTAAACTCGAGTAAAGCTTTTCTCTCATTCTCTAGGCACTCCCTCTTCACTATGCCATCTCCACCTACCGAAGTGACTCCAGAAACTAGTTTATTACCAGGTAGCAACAAAAGCAGAACAACGTAAAAACGGTGTGTTGAAAGAACATTTGGTGAATTATCATTCTCGAAACCATTACTATTACGAAGAGGATTTAGGGATGGTGTTTTGTAGTTCTCTTTAGTCCATGTAATCAACTACTACATATATACATAATTGCACAAGTGGGAATTGTGAGGAAAAATCTTAGCAAGCTAGGTACAAAGCTATGGCTGCTTAATTTTCTTGGTCCATACTTTTCCATTTGATTGCGATTTTGTTTCACACTAAGCATTAATTACTTTTGTATTGATTGATGTGCAATATCATGTGTGCACTGCATGTGGTTTGTACCTAACTGAGTTGAACTATGCATTGCTGTCAAAAATACAAAAATAAATTGGAACTCCTAATTTTGAGACCGAGAGTAAATAGAAATATCTTTCCAACTAGGCACATCTTTATGTGATTACGAAAGTTTAGATCAACTGACATGCCTAGTTCAAATTAAGAGTATTATATTGGTTTTTAGAACATAATTAGAAACTGTATAAGATTTAGTTTACTTTCTGAACAAACAAACTATCTCCACCCGAAATTAATAGTTTGCATGTGTTTGAGGATTATTATTGCGAGATTTGGTACTTAAAGACGGCTGGTTTTTGGTTGAGATAAGTTTTTAGAATTTTTACTAAAAAGTCAACTTTACTTCGCACTTTCCAAAATTCACTTCACTTTACTTTCTCTCTTATAATTTTTTTAAAACACTATAACTTTAAATTCAAAAATCCGAATTAGATTAAAAATATATATTTGAAACCTACTCATTGGGTAGTTCACATTTTTTCAGAGTACCAGAATACTGTGTGGAATGTAATTATTAGCCCTGAATTTATTTATTTTTGGAAAAAATAATTACATATGATAGAAGCCAATGGCTGTCTAGTTTGATGTGGAGGGTAGGTCAGTTGTCCTTATAACACGAAAATCTCACATTCCATCATCATGTATGTGGATGAGATAATCTACTCTTATATGGTTGTGTCCGTTCAAGTGATTTATATGTAATACTAGGCAGCACAAAAAGCATGTTTTTGTTGTCCTTGTATAACCAATTTTTTCAGAAAGACAGCAATATGAATGTAGAACTTGGTCTTTGATGTAATAGTTAAGCTAGATGGAGAAGCATTGTTAATAGTTAGTCTTTTTATTTTTTTGGTCTTAACTCAGCGGTATCCGGGTCCGGGTTGCGCAGGTCCTGACTAATCCTCTGCGCCACGTGAGCTCGCCCAAGTGAAAAAAGCTTGTATCGACGTTTTGAACCCCGAGATGGATGAATTTGAAAAAAGCTTAAACTGAAAAGTTGTAGCTCTTGAAATTTTCTCTAAAATGGACTCTAGAATCGCATAATTTGGAGTTCTGAGCAGAAAGTTATGCCCCCGAGAATATTGAGCTACGTATGCCCGCGGGATTCTGAGTTTTTCACCGAAAATTCACTTGTAATTTTTAAAGAACGAGAGCTTTAGAGAGCTTATCGTTCCCACATACGGCGCCAACTGATGGTGTCAAAATCTAGAAATAGATAATTAACCAATCAATAAGCGAATATCGGTGAATAAAAAATAAATGCGGCGCAATGATGAACACATGACTTTTTTTTAAGGTAGATTCCCCCGGTAGCGCTTATGCTATTCCAGTGGTACGCCCTCCTTTTGTGTGTGCTTGTTTTGTATTAGCTCAAAGGCGATAAATTTGGAAGATAATACAAGCTACCAACTTCTCTCTCTCTATAATTTCCTTAATTCTATTTATAAGTATAGAATTAGGATTACAAATATTTCAACAGAATAAATAATAAACTGTATAGGAGAGAGAGTATATAAGGGTTGTTGGTATTTTTTGGAGTATGAAAATAGAGAGTATAAGACCCTTCTATTTTTTGGAGTATGAAAATAGAGAGTATAAGACCCTTCTATTTCTAGGAGGTATGAAAAGAGAGAGTATATGACTCCTCTATTTCTTCCCAAATTGGCTTGTATTTGTATTGCTGATGGCTTTATATCTCTTGGAAGAGATAGATGGATCTTAAGAGAGAAAGAAGATATGCTTTTGTTGTGTGTTGAATGAATGAATGGTGGAAGGTATTTATAGGTAAATGGAGAATGGCAAAAAGGTAAATTTGGTAAAAATGAAGGGCAAAATGGTCATTTTTGGTGGAGGTAGGTGAGGTAGGTGAGGTAGGTGAGATGTGGTAGGTGTGGTAGGTGAGGTGTGGTAGGTGTGGAGGTAAAAATGAGATTTTATCGGGGGTAAAAATAAGATTTTACTGGGGGTAAAAATGGAATTTTACCAGAGGTAAAAAAATGTTGAATTACCTTTGTAGGCCAATGGTAAAATTAGTATTCAACCCCATCAATTGCCCCCTATCGTTATCATTTAGCTCGGATGAGCTGATTGGTGAGGATATCCTTCAACTCGGGAGCTAGTTGTAGTTCTGAGCTCTGATGTTCGTGATGTCTTAAGCCCGAATCCTTCGTAGGTGAACAAGGTCGACAATTCAATGCATGTATTAGGTCTTTTGCCTTTATTGCAAATTTTTTTCAAAGCTGAGGTGTGAGAGCGGGCACTTGTCGAGAAAGATAATCTTGGAAAAAGCTCGAATAACCGATGTGTAGAGCTTTGTTAGCCCTTGACCATAAGTTTGTGGAGTTCGGAACATTAATGTGTAAAGCTAGCTAGACTTTGATCATTAGTCTTAGAGTTTTAGAATATCATTGTGTAAGGCTGGCTAGACGTTGATCTCGAGTCTTTGTTCAAGGAAGTTAGATCTCGGATGCTAGTCGTTGAGCTCGAAACATCAATGTGTATAACTCGTTAGACATTGGATTCAAGTCGTAGAGCTTGGAACATTAATATGTAAAACTCGCTATACTTTTGGTGTTGACGATCTTCGGATTCTTCAGCCTTTTTTGAGTGACTAGATAATATGCATCTCTAGTGAGGGCTTTGTATAAACATTTCGGAGATGTTACACTTGCGATTGTTTAAAGCATGGCCCTTATATGTTGATAGCAATTTTTTCGAAGTCCTTGGTTTCTTAAAAGGAAAAATTGTTCTATTTGGCTAAGTCTTGAGTAGAGTCATGCCCACTTCTGACTTAGGCAAATTCTGACAATTTTCTCATTTAAGTCCTTGGTTTCTTAAAAGGAAAAATTGTTCTTTTTGCTAAGTTTTGAGTAGAGTCTTGCTCCCTTCTAACTTAGGCAAATTGCTAAGTTTTGAGTAGAGTCTTGCTCCCTTTTAACTTAGGCAAATTGCTAAGTTTTGAGTAAAGTCTTGTTCCCTTCTAACTTATGCAAATTCTGACAATTTTCTCATTTATTACCAGGGAACATCAAAATCTTGGTTTCTGACCAGTGGTGCAGCAGTAGATGATCATTCTCAGCCAGGTCTCTTTGGGTTGAGGTGGTCCTGTTGTTGTCTGATAGACTTCAAAATTGCATTCGGCTTTGTGAAAGTTTGATATCCGCTGAAAATTTCTTCAATTTCTTTTTTGTGATTTGTCGGATGAACTTGATAAAAATTACATTCAATTGTAATTTTTTGGAAGCTCATCAATTTTTCCTACAATAAATATTATTGATCGTAAGAAAATGATACAACTTTAGATATATTGAAATAAAGAGAAAAATCATATATGAGTTATTAAAAAATAACTTATCTCTTCTTTTGGGTTTTATCCCATTGGGTAGCCGAAATTTTGAATGATTATGCGCTCGTAAATTTTGGGCTAGCGTAGGCTTGCCGGATTTTTGCATTTTTTGTCGCAACAACTTTGTATTCTCGTTTTGGACCCCGAGATGGCCAAATTTGAGAACGGATTGAACTGGAAAGTTGTAGATCCTGAAATTTTCTTCAAAATGGACTCCATAATCGCATGATTTGGAGTTTTGAGCACAAAATTATGCACCTAATAATATTGAGTCACCGTATGCCCGCGGGATTTCGTTCTAGAAAGTTTGTATCGAAGTTTTGAACCCTGAGATGGACGAATTTGAAAATATCTTGAACTGAAAAGTTGTAGCTCTTGAAATTTTTTCCAAAATGGACTCCAGAATCGTATGATTTGGAGTTTTGAGCACAAAGTTACGCACCTGATATTATTGAGTCACCTAGGCCTGCGGGATTTCGTTCCAGAAAGTTTGTATCGACGTTTTGAACCCCGAGATAGATGAATTTGAAAAAAGCTAAAACTGAAAAGTTGTAGCTCTTGAAATTTTCTCCAAAATGGACTCAAGAATCGCATAATTTGGAGTTTTGAGCAGAAAGTTATACCCCCGAGAATATTGAGCTACGTATGCCTGCGGGATTCTGAGTTTTTCACCGAAAATTCACTTGTAATTTCTAAAGAACGAGAGGTTTAGAGAGCTTATCGTTCCCACAGACGGCGCCAACTGATGGTGTCAAAATCTAGAAATAGATAATTAACTAATCAATAAGCGAATATCGGTGAATAAAAAATAAATGCGGCGCAATGATGAACACATGACTTTTTTTTAAGGTAGGTTTCCCCTATAGCGCTTATGCTATTCTAGTGGTACGTCCTCCTTTTGTGTGTGCTTGTTTTGTATTAGCTCAAAGGCGATAAATTTGGAAGATAATACAAGCTACCAACTTCTCTCTCTATAATTTCCTTAATTCTATTTATAAGTATAGAATTAGGATTACAAATATTTCAACAGAATAAATAATAAACTGTGTAGGAGAGAGAGTATATAAGGGTTGTTGGTATTTTTTGGAGTATGAAAATAGAGAGTATAAGACCCTTCTATTTTTTGGGGTATGAAAATAGAGAGTATAAGACCCTTCTATTTCTAGGGGGTATGAAAAGAGAGAGTATATGACTCCTCTATTTCTTCCCGAATTGGCTTGTATTTGTATTGCCAATGGCTTTATCTCTCTTGGAAGAGATAGATAGATTTTAAGAGAGAAAGAAGATATATTTTTGTTGTGTGTTGAATGAATGAATGAATGGTGGAAGGTATTTATAGGTAAATGGAGAATGGCAAAAAGGTAAATTTGGTAAAAATAAAGGGCAAAATGGTCATTTTTGGTGGAGGTAGGTGAGGTAGGTGAGATGAGGTAGGTGTGGAGGTAAAAATGAGATTTTACCGGGGGTAAATATGAGATTTTACCAAGGGTAAAAATGAAATTTTACCAGAGGTAAAAAAATGTTGAATTACCTTTGTAGGCCAATGGTAAAATTAGTATTTTACCCCATTAACCCCCATTAAATTTTTTTTCATTATAAACGTTGTATCAAATATTTTCCCCTGGTGATGCCCTCCCTAGCCAATCCAAACCTAGTAAGTCTCACTATTATTCAACTTCAAAAGTTCAAATATCTAAAATCCGAACTATCAACATCCCCAACCCAATACCCAGCTTCAGTAGCCAAAAATAAAAATGTAAGACAATTCACATTAACACCCAAAAGAGGTAAGATAATTCCATTGATTGGAAATGCTCTAAGGAGGAGGAGGAGGAAATGCTGAATTTATCTGTGCAGAGTTCCTAACAATTTCAAATCCCCAAATGTACTGCTATGTTTGAAACAATCCCCATCCATGGCCAAACAAACAATTTATCTGAAGAATTCCCTTTTACATTATCATGAGCGATTCACTGCAATACCTTCATCGCCATGAAAGCGCTGGTTGAATCGAGATCGGACGTTGGCTCGTCGAACAATAAAATTATTGGATCGCGAATTAAATCGATTCGGATTGAGACACGGCGGCATTCTCCACCAGAGACACCTCTGTGGCCTTCGTCTCCGATTACTGTGTTGGCGGCGTTTTAGAGACCTAATTGATCGATCAGAGCTTGAACTCTGAGCTTCCTTTTCGACTTTGATTAAGTTCGAAGAATATTGAATTGGTAATGTATTGAGAGTAAAAACCAAATCGGTGTTTGGTGAGGAGGAAAAAGCACTCGTGTGGAGGTGGAGGTGGAGGTTTGGTGGAGGAGGAAGAGAAAGACGGCACTTAGCTCTTCTCCATTATCTCACTCATTATCTCATTGGTCCAATTTCGTCCAATGAAGTTGAGTTTAAGGGTCAAATGGATGAATTTTTTCATGAAATTTGATTGAGTAGATCATCTCCGCAAAATTTGATTAAGAAATTCAAACCGAAGGTAGGCTTAAATTTTTTTTGATGCATATGTTCATTTTTGACCATTAAAAGTTTAGATGATTATCTCACCTACTTCTAAATTAAATTTTCTAAAGTAATAAAATTTTGTGGAAATGATCTAATTGTCATGGAGATCATATTCACTAATTTTCATGAAAAAAATCATTCATTTATCCATTTAACTAGACCCATTGAACGAAATTGAACCGAAAGATAATAGAGAGGAGTCAAATCCAAAAAGAGGGTAGTGGCAAGGAGGAGGAGGATTAGGGGTTAGGGAAGCTTCGGAGAGATAAGCAGGGGAGGAAAGATTGGAACATCAAATTTATTTCATTTTTAATTCTTCAACTGTGAAAATTTTATTGAATAACTATCAAGAGTTATAGAGATGGGGTAATCCTTTTCAATCAAACTATTCTAAAGGATTTAAAACTATCCTAATTAGGGTTGAGCTGCATTACTATTGCCCTTAAACTCTTCTTGAAAAACTTATTTTTGCTTTGAATTCATCTTGCCAGATTTTAGAGACAGAAAAGGAGAATTAGGGTGACTTAGTAGGGTTAACTCAGTTTCCTCTGTTATATTTTAAGGATTCGATTGGAACATTAGTTAAAAATTGGACAACATCCAAAGTTTAAAAAACGATGTTTTGATACTTAAAGTTTAATTTAACATTATGCATGGTATCCAAAGTCAAAAATACCTAAATGCTAACAAATTTTAGTATTTAGGTATTTAATACACAATAAAATTCACTAAAATTGTATCAATATCTTACAAGGTATTCGAACATAAAAATAATATATATTTTTATATTCTATAAATTATCTTTGTGTTGAATTTGCCTATTTAACTTAAATAAATAAATTAAACTCTAAAATCTAACATCACAAGAACTAGCTAGAGTAGTTATATTTGTCAAATAAATTATTTAATCACATACAAGAGTGGGGCAACATGCTCTCAGATTGATTTCTTCCTCTTTAGGAAAGGAGATAGAAAGAGTTGCATGGACTGTAAAGTCATACCTGGAGAGAGCTTGACTACCCAACATAGAGTCCTTGTGATGGATATACGAGTTAAGGGGAAAGTGAAGAGAAGGGGCCAAGGTAAGGTTGCAAGGATTAGATGGTGACATTTGAAGCGTGAAAAACAAAGGACCTTTCAACACAAGGTGCTGGAGGGAAGGTTTTGGGAGGCAAAAGGAAGCGCAAATGATATGTGGGACAAGGCGGCTGAGGGGATCATGAAGATAGCTAAAGAGACGCTGGGTGAATCAAGAGGATGTGGACCTAGGGATAAAGAATCTTGGTGGTGGGATGATAGTGTACAAGATAAAGTCAAGGTTCAAAGGAAATGCTTTAAAGCTTGGTCTTTATGTAAGAATGCGGAAAATTGAGAATCTTACAAAGAAGCAAAGAAAGAGACCAAGAAGGCAGTGGGTGAGGCGAGAACTAAAGCTTTTGATGGATTATACCAATCTTTAGGCACCAAAGATGGGGAAAAAGCTATTTACCGACTTGCTAAGGGTCGAGAGAGGAAGACAAAAGACTTGGATCAAGTGAGATGCATTAAGGATGGAGAAGGTAAAGTTCTGGTTAAGGAACAAGACATACAAGAGAGATGGAAGAATTATTTTCACAAATTATTTAATGAAGGTTATGAGATTCTAGCATGTGGAGATGAGCTGAACATGCGAGAGGATGACCAAAATTTCACCTTTTATCGCAGAATTCAAGAAAAGGAAGTAAAAGAAGCATTGAAACGAATGGATAGTGGTAAAGCAGTTGGGCCAGGTAGTATACCTATTGAGGTTTGGAAGGGTCTAGGTGATAAAGGCATTGGTTGGCTCACAAGGTTTTTCAACGAGATATTGAGATCAAAGAAGATGCCGGAAGAATGGAGGAGAAGCACCTTAATCCCGATTTATAAGAATAAGGGGGATATACAAAATTGCGCCAATTACAGGGGGATTAAACTCATAAGCCATACTATGAAGTTATGGGAAAAGGTGATTGAGCGGAGACTAAAAAAGGAAACCAGCATTTTAGATAATCAATTTGGTTTTATGCCCGGAAGGTCGACCATGGAAGCAATTTACTTGTTGCGGCGTTTGATGGAGCAATGTCGGAGGGATCAAAAGGACCTACACATGGTTTTCATTGACTTGGAGAAGGCGTACGATAGGGTACCAAGAGAGATTTTGTGGAAAGCCCTAGAGAAGAAATGGGTTAGGATTGCCTATATTCGTGGTATCAAGGACATGTATGAGGGAGCTAAGACTAGTGTGAGAACACATAGTGGGTCCACAAAAGATTCCCTATAACTATAGGACTGCACCAAGGGTCAGCTTGGAGCCCTTATCTGTTTACCTTGGTCTTGGATGCACTCACGGAACACATTCAAGAGCCAGCACCGCGATGTATGCTATTTGCAGATGATATTATCCTAATGGGTGAGTCCAGAGAAGAGCTAAATGGGAAGGTAGAAACTTGGAGACAAACTTTAGAAGCGCATGGCTTTCGTTTAAGCAGAAGTAAGACATAATATATGGAATGCAAGTTCAGTAAAAGGCGGAGCACTCTTAACTTAGATGTAAAAGTTGGGGACATTGGCATACCACAAGTCACTCGGTTTAAGTATCTTGGATCCATTATACTAGAAGATGGGGTGATAGAGGGGGATGTAAACCACCGGATTCAAGCAGGGTGGTTGAAATGGAGGAAAGCTTTGGGTGTGTTATGTGATAAAAAGGTACCACTCAAGTTAAAAGGAAAATTCTATCGTACTGCGGTTAGACCAGCGATGTTGTATGGGACTGAGTGTTGGGCGGTCAAAAGCCAACACGAGAATAAACTAAATGTAGCTGAGATGAGAATTTTGAGATGGATGAGTGGCAAGAATAGGAAAGATAGGATCAGGAATGATACCATCAGAGAGGGAGTTGGGGTGGCACCTATTACAGAAAAGATGGTTGAATCTCGACTTAGATGGTTTGGGCATGTATGGAGGAGACCGGTGGATGCCGTAGTTAGGAGAGTTGATCATATGGAGAGAAGCCTAGTTGTTAGAGGTAGAGGAAGACTGAGAAAAACTATAGGTGAAACTATTAAGAAGGATTTAGAGGCAAATGGTTTCACTATAGATATGATTCATGACAGGCCACTATGGCGTCGTTTGATCCATGTAGCCGACCCCACCTAGTGGGATAAAGGCTTGTTGTTGTTGTTGTTGTAGGTAGAAAATTGTGTTACACAGAAAGGTGCACTGTACAATCACCAAGTACATTATTTGTTTTGGCAGAAGCCGAAAGTAATTAATAATAATATTTTTTGGACTAATATACCTTAACTTTTATCTTCAAATCATAATATTCTGCTAAAATTGTTTTAAAATTTAAGTTCAAACGTTAAATTTATATATATAACTGTCTCTTAACTTATATATAATTATCATTAATTTTTTTTATTCACTTATTAGTTATCAAATAATTACTTGTAACGCATGTGCCTTATAATTAATACTTTATACGCATGAAGTTACAAGTAGTCAATAAAAGCACCTTAATTTTTACAAAATCTTATTTCCTGGCCTCATATAAGTTATTTAAGTAGCACACAATTGACTACCCCTATTAATTATGCCAACTTTAATCTAGACTTGGTCCAATATAAATTTTCTTTATAATAAATGCTGAGCGTGATTCAAGGGTTATTTTAGCTTTAAAATTTAATCAAGCTTGACTTATTAGCTTGAAAGCAGCTGATTTCAAATAAGATCATTATCGATGCGTTAGTAGCTTGGTTTTTTACAAGAACATGAAGTGTATATGTTTTTCGGTTCCCTTTAGCCCATTGGTTACACGATAAATTTTTTTCAATAATTTCTTAGAAAGTTTTTGAGCTTTTCATCATTTTTAAAAATTATGAACAGACGACAAAATATTTCACATAGGGTGGAAAAAATACGCATCCAACTAGTTAAAATTGTTGCCGCTGTTGGAGCTAATCTCATTGGAACTGCTGGCATAAGAGTTGGCAAGTTACATACACATAGTTATTAAGGATAACACTATTGTCAAAGCAGTTCTTTCTTGTTAATGCCAAAGTAACATAAAATACTTAAAACATGATGTACAATTTTACTACTTGACTGCTTTGTTCTGTTTTTGCAATGAGAATTTGAGTTTGGTGCAATCCCTTTTCCTCAGTGGACAGCAAGCTCACTAATCAAAGACCTAATGGATTGTTATTGTTAACATAGTTCCATATGTGTTTGCGTCATATGTAAGTTTGTCAAATGAGACCGTGATCGATACAATCCCTATTAATTAGGCTGCACTTGTTGGAATCTGTTGCAGAGAAATTTCTAACCTAGTCAGTGGTCAATAATACAACTCATTTTTTATTGTAAAATTTGGTATTGAGCGAATCAGAAGGAACTTTGAGTAACCATCAATTGCATAATATAGAGCTTCTTTGATGGCTAAAGCTTCAAAAAGTATTAGTATATATTTAGAGGTAAAACTAGCCATATCTCATACGCGCCTACATTTAGAACCCAGCTAAAAAAAAAGAAGAAAAAAGATTACTTATTGCAAAAAATAAAAATCCTAATAAATCTAGGTTACCTATTACAAACATATGCCACACATGAAAATTGGAAATCCAGAACAAAAAGAAAATGGAAAGAGAATCATATATAGAAACATAAATTATTTTCCTCAAAAGTTTTCCAATAACCAAACTGCATCGCATGCTAAACTAAACTACAATTCATGTATATACATTAGCTACAACACATGCAAACAATTTGAAAGACACACTTAAGATTGCTATACACTAACATACTACAGCAGAAATACTTTCATCAAGTAAAAAAGAAAGAAGTTGCTAAATGAGTAGCTTCTTCGATAACATGCACCCTAAAACTTGTATATCACCACACACTTGAAAACTGGCTCTTGCATCTTGGAATCAATCTGTCCCGCCTTCAAAAAATATTTAGGACAAAATGGTGGATAAATTTCATTACTTAAAGCCATTAGGCATATGATATATTCATTGACGAATAAATATTTTTTGAGAGGCTTCATATTTAAATGATAAATTCATTGACGAATAAATGGTTCGTGCAACAAGCGAACTTCAATACTCCCACTGTCCAACATGAAGGTTTCCATTTTGAGGCATAATTAATTGGAAAAATCACAAGATAGTAAATTAATTTATTCTTAATGATTGGTTACATTGAAATTAGTGTTTCCTTAAAATATGTGAAATTCAAACATAACTCCTAATATGGACAGTGGGAGTACATTATTAATTAGCACTCTACTTACATGCCCCATTAAGCGTCTGTTGCAACATGAGTAAAATGCAAAACGGAAGTAACAAAAGAGCAGACGATACTAACCAATTATCCCTGAACCATCCTCTTCAATCTTGCCACATTTAATGCTATTGTCACACATATCCAACCTTTTATCTTATCCAGAAGCTTGAAATAGGCGTATCTCAATGAGCTTCGAAGCAATAACGGACCGAAGAATCCCCAAAACCCAATAGCAAAACCAAGAACAACACTTATATAGAACCCAATTGTTAGAAAACTATCCTCGTCTTCATCAATAGTCTTGTCTTTGCCATTATTAATAGAGGGAGGAAGCGAAGGCGATTCATCTTCTCCAGGGCACTTATTTGGCAGTGGAAGCCCACAAAGTTCACGATTTCCAGCATATGCTGAGGCATTGAAGCTCTGGAGTTGAGTGCTTGATGGAATTTTACCCGAAAAGTTGTTACTGGACAAGTCTAAGACACTAAGAAAATTCAAACTTGCAAGGCCTACAGGAATCTCACCAGAAAGCCAGTTATGGGACAGGTCAAGAACTTCTAATTTCTCCATTTTACCAATCTCTTGAATGATATTTCCCTTCAAATTGTTTCTTGATAGGTTCAGGGAAACTAGTCCTTCAAGTCTTGCGAGTTCCTGTGGAATTTTTCCAGCTAGTTTATTGCTAGAAAGATCGATGCATTTTAGTAGTCCCAAAGTATTTTTATATTCTAACACTTTTCCTTTCCATTGCACCAAAGCACTAGCCATATACTCTGCAATGTAGGTATCCACCATCTGTCTATCATAGTAAGTGTATTTTTGTGTTGGATATCGAAAAGACATGGTTGCACTTGAACTATTTGTTTGGATAAAAGAATATATTTTATCGAAGCATCGTGGAATGTTTCCTGATATTTTGTTAAGAGAGAGGTCTAACACATGAGTGCTATTAAGATTGCATATGCTAGGAGGTATGCTTCCGTGAAACTCATTCCTTCGAAAACTAAGGACAATTAAACCTCTTAACTGTGTCCCTATCCAAGCAGGTATTTGTCCAGATAACTTGTTTTCACTCATATCTATAACTTCCAAATCTGTACAGTTCTTTAAAGATGAAGGGAGCCCCCTATGAAATTATTGTTACCCAAGCTTAATATTTGAAGCGCATATAGGAAGCCAAAAGATGATGGAATATAGCCAAATCAAGAAGCCAAAAGATAATGAAATTATGGAATTCTCTATTTAATTAATGGGCTATTTTTTAATGGTCAGAGAAATTATTGTTTACCAAATCTAATTAGTTTGTATATAAAGTTGATATTAAGAATTTTTAAACGGTCCGCGGAGATCCTCTTATCCAACAATCCGTTTCATTGAACTTGATGATTTGTCATGATGACTTGATAATTGGTTATCTGATAGATCGAGAGAATATAAGAACTTGGTCACAATTGTGCACAATGAAATAATCGATCCAATGAACGTATTTTTAGAGAGATTCAAAGATGACAAATTGTGGGGAAGTAAGGGTATTGGACCCTTGAAACGATTAGAATGCAAGTCTATTGTTGGACGAGTAAGAAACTTGAGTGATAAATCAGGTAGCATGCCATGGATTTGGTTGTTAGAGATATTTAGGTATTGTAATCTTGGTGAAAGATCCCAAAACCAGTAAGGAATTGTATCAGAAATTCCAGCACTAGAGGTGTCAAGCGAGGAAAAATTAGTTTGAGATCGAAGCCATTTTGGGAAATGAGGTCCCAATGTGCAGCTACTAAGGCCAATAAAATCCAATTGAAAAATAGGAGCCCAATCAGAGCTAAACTCCAAACTAAGCAAGTTAAAAGACAAGTCTAATCCCTTTAAGTTGGCAAGTTGCCCAATGCTTTCGGGAAGTCTCCCATTTAGCTTATTGTTGCTAAGATACAAGTATGACAACAAAGGAAATGATGTTAGGTTAGGGAGTGAGCCATTCAATTCATTATCGGACAAGTCAAGAACACTAAGAAGAGAAGTTTGACCAAAACTTGTCGGGAAAGACCCTTGCAATTTATTACCACTAAGCCACAATTCCCTCAAAGATAAAAATCTTGTAAAATCAGGTAATGAACCATGGAATTGGTTTGATCTTAAATCCAAAATCTCTATTGAGTTTTTTGATGCAATCAATGTTTGGAAAAGATTAGGAAGTTGTCCTGTTAAATTGTTTTCGAACAAGAATAATGACTGTAAACAACTTAAGTTACTAAAAGCTTTTGGAATTTCACCTTCGAGGGAACCATAAGCAAGATTAAGACTTTCAAGGGACATCATATTCCCGAAACCATCAGGAATAGAACCTTCTAAAGGATTATCAAACATTTCAATGTCAACAAGGGTACTACTGAAATTGAACAACCAATTGTAAGTGGAAGAAGAAGTGAAACTGTTTTTAGTCAGATCAATTAAAGTAAGAGGAATAGAAGAAAAGTTTGTTAATTGAAATGAAGAAGAAATGATTCCAGGGAGTTCGCACCGAGACAATTGTAATTCTGATAGGAAAGAAAGCTTATCAATGGATTGCAACCAGTTGACCTTCCCGAGGTCTACATCAGTTAGGTCAAGTCGTCGTAACAAACGAAGATTAGAAAGCCACTCTAGGTTTTCAACACTCATTGATGTGTAACCTCCCAAGCGTAGAAAGCGCAAGTTGGTAAGATTACCAAGCTGATGGGGAATTGTACCAAAAAAGTTATTATATTTCAGATTCAGGTACTCTAACCTTCTTAGTGAACCAATGAAATTTGGGATACGACTGTCGCCAAATTCATTATCACTGAGATCTAAATATGTCAAATGTTGCAACTCAATCAATGAATAACTGATCTTACCCCTTAAAGGCTCGAAAAATCCTTTATATTTAAGATCAAGAGTGATTATATGACCAGTACGGTTGCTACATTTGACGCCTCTCCAATTGCAGCAATCTCTTTTGTCTTCTTCGCTCCCCCATGAAGAGAGAATGACGTCGTTATTTACAATGCCTTTTTTAAACTTGAGTAAAGCTTCTCTCTCATTCTCCATGCACCCCTTCTTCATTGTGCCATCTCCACCTACCGAAATGACTCCAGAAACTAGTTTGTTGCATGATAGCAACAAAAGCAGGACAGCGTAAAAAGAGGCGTGTTCAAAGAACAACCTTTGTTGAATTATCATTCTTGAAACCATTACTATTATGATGAGGATTTAGAGATGGTATTTTTTGGTACCCTCTAGCCCATGTAGCCAACTACTATATATATACAATCATAGTTTCACAAATCCCATTAATAATTAGGTTCCACCGGTGGGAATTCTAAGGAAAAGTCTTCGCAAGCTTTTCATGGTCCATTTTTTCCACATCATCAAAAAAATCTTAAATATCCTTGATTGTGAGACATATAATTATAACTATAAACAAGGACCATAATTCTAATAGTAGAGATTAATATTGACATAATAGCAGTAAGTGGATCAATCAAGTAGCCTAATTTAGAAAAAAAATCATTATTGATGACCCAAGACCATAGTGCTTGTTGGTTGCATACATTATCTCATTTATAATTGTTTCATTAGGGATTAACAAATTGTAAACCTTTTCATTTTAGCAAAAATTTGTGTGGTGTGACTTTTTTTTTTCATAAACTTACGTATAAGTTATGTAATGTCAACTGTGTCTTTATGTTTTCTTATTTAATTTCTTAGGTATTAACTTAAGTTTATGACTTTAAATACCAATTGGTTTTTGCAACTAAACGCTCAAATTAGATCATCAACAAATTAAGCAATTTTAAATTGTCTAATTCGTAAATTGAAAGACAAACAAATGAACTTGCGTACAAGTTTAATATGAATGAACCTTGCTAATTTTTTATTTTTTACTAAAAGAAATGATAAAATATTTTTTTAGTTTGAAAAAAATTGGAAGATAGAAAGAATACTAAATTGATCAAGAAAGAACATAATGTTGTCTAAGAGATCTGCTACATAAATACAGTGGCGTCACAACGTCTTCCCTTTAATTTCTTTGCCACGTCAACTTGTTGTGTTATTAGTTGCACAAAAAAGACTTCCCAAAAATTCCTTGGAAAGACTTTCTTTTGCCCGAAAACCTCATTATCAATTAAAGTAGGGCCAGTTGAAAGTAACATAGCTTTAAGCCAGCTGATCTTAAACAAAATCGACGAAGACCAGCAATTGTCGCGTTTCTTGGTGGGGAATCCCGTTATTTGCAAAGTTAGAGTTTGTATACAGAAACAAACATGAAGGGGCCTAATTAATATGGTGTAACACATTTATGCATAATAGATAATACGTACTAACGCTGATAAAAATTTCGAAAATCTAGTGGGGGCCCAGCCCACCCCCACCCTCCATCCGCCACTAACCCCAGTTGTTTAGTTTCAAGAAGTGTCGGATGGTACACGCAATGACGAACTCATCAATGTGAATTAAAGAAGGAAAAATAAATAAGGTTTGACAAAAATATTATGTAACACAGGCCAGCACTAAAAGCATGTTATCTGTGTTGCGCCAAACCGCTCACAACCGAGCACGACGCATCGAGGATCTCACAAGCCCAAATGGTTTACCCGAAAGAAGAACCGACACAAAAAAGTACACCCACAATGGACAAATAGGAAATAAAGAAATAATTGCGCAAGACAAGGTTTTACCGTGGTGTCGGCGTAAACGCCACTAATCCATACAGATGATAGCTTCTATTGATAATCGGGAACAAAGAGTGATTACAAACACACACATAAATTTCTCACATAATTTAGCTCTCAACTCACTCTAGGCAAAAACCAAACTTATGCACAAATGAGCCCAAAAAAATAGCATATAAAGGAAAAATGCCCACTGCCAGAATTTTGCCAATTTCACTAAATGTGAGCCAAACTCACAAATCTCCACCTTGGCGAATCACGAAGCTATCCCGTCCAGCAAATTTCACACCTCACTCCCCTTGTTCCTCCATCAATATCGCTATAGCATCACACCTGGCCCTGAAGAGCCTCCACCCCCGAACGGGCCCTCAACACCGAAGAATGTTAACCAAAGTCGAGCAATGCTCAAACTTGGTCATCGGTACCACCTTCGTCATCATATCTGTAGGATTATCCTTGGTGCCAATTTTCTTCAAAATTACTTCACCACTCTCGATAATCTCCCGTATAAAATGAAACCGGACATCGATGTGCTTCGTCCGTCCGTGATGAACTTGGTTCTTGGCCAAATGAATAGCGCTCTGGCTATCACAATGTACATCGACATTCTCCTGAACCATCCCCAAATCACCTATCAAACCCCGAAGCCACAATGCTTCCTTGACCGCCTCTGTTGATGCAATATACTCTGCTTCCGTAGTAGACAACGCCACTACACTTTGCAACATCGACCTCCAGCTAATCGCACCACCACTAAATGTGAAAACATACCCCGTGGTCGACCGTCGCTTGTCAAGATCCCCAGCATAGTCCGAATCAACATAACCGCAAATAATAGACCCCTCGGTTCTCTGGTACACCAACCCCTTATTCTTCGTCCCTTGTAGATACCGCAAAATCCACTTAACAGCATTCCAATGCTGTTTCCCCGGATTGGCCATGAATCTACTCATAATGCTCACTGCCTGAGCAATATCCGGTCGAGTACACACCATGGCATACATCAAGCTTCTTACCGCACTAGCATACGGAACTTGAGCCATATACTCCACCTCTTCATCTGTTTCTGGAGCCATAGTTGCCGAGAGCTTGAAGTGAGGAGCCAATGGGACACTCACAGGCTTTGAGTCTTGCATCCCAAACTGGACTACCACTTTCTCTAGATATTGCCTCTGAGTGAGGCACAATCTTCCCTTCTTCCTCTCTCTAACTATCTCCATTCCCAGAATCTTCTTAGCTCCACCCAAGTCCTTCATCTCAAACTCGAGACTCAACTGAGCCTTCACCGTGTTGATATCAGACATACTCGATGAACAAATAAGCATATCATCAACATATAAGAGTAAGTAGATAAATGAATCCCCCTTGAGTTTCTTGAAATAAACGCAATGATCAAAATCACTCCGCTTGAATTTCTAAGCGATCATGAATGTGTCAAACTTTTTGTACCATTGTCTAGGCGATTGCTTTAACCCATACAAAGACTTCTTCAGTTTACAGACACAATCTTCCTTGCCAACAACCTTGAACCCCTCCGGTTGAGATATATAAATCTCCTCCTCTAGATCCCCATGCAAGAACGCCGTCTTGACGTCGAGTTGTTCAAGCTCTAAGTCAAACTGCGAAACCATAGCTAATAGCACTCTAATGGAAGTGTGTTTTACTACCGGAGATAAGACTTCATTATAATCCACTCCTTCCCTCTGTGCAAATCCCTTAGCTACCAATCTTGCTTTATACCGAACATCCAAATCTAGAACCCCGTCTTTCTTGGCAAACACCCATTTGCACCCAATTGACTTTTCCCCATTTGGCAACTTGCAAAGATCCCAGGTTTCATTCTTGTGAAGAGAATTCATCTCCTCACCCATGGCCGCCTTCCATTCATCACAATGACTATCCGCCACTGCCTCCCGATAAGAAGTCGGTTCATCGCCATAAACCACCAATGCATATGCCACACTATCTTCATAGCCAAATCGTTGCGGTGCTCGTCGAGCTCTCGGCTCCCTTCCGCTCGCCAAAGACGGTACCTCTCGTTGTTGTTGACTAGACCCCTCAATAGGAATCTCCCCATTCTCCGAATCACTATCGGAAGAATCAACCGGATTAGTCACTTCCGATTGCACTGGAATAGTCACCACCGGCGTAGTAACTTCTGTTTGCACCACTCCGCTCTTCTCACTCTCATCGAGAGCCTTTACATTTTCTCCCGTAGGCATCTTGAGCAAAGACGCCTCATCAAATGTAACATCTCTGCTAACGATCATTTTCTTCGATCTTGAAGACACCACAACTTGTATCCCTTGACTCCAATTCTTGAACCCATAAAGATTGCCTTTCGGGCTCTTGGATCAATCTTATCTTCACGGACGTGATAATAAGCCGGACACCCAAATATGTGTAATGAATCGTAACTTGCATGAGATCCTGTCCAAACCTCCATAGGAGTTTTGTAATCGACCCCTGAAGATGGCAACACGTTCACGATGTAGCTCGCATAAGATAAGGCCTCCGCCCAATACTGTTTTCCCAAATTTGCATTTGACAGCATACACCTCACTTTTTCAAGTAAGGTACGGTTCATCCTCTCAGCTACTCCGTTTTGCTGTGGTGTACCTCTAACCGTGAAATGGCGAACAATTCCCTCATCTTGACAGTACTCCTTAAACGGATCACTAGTGTACTCTCCGCCGTTATCGGATCTAAGCACCTTGATCTTCCTGCCAAGCTGATTTTCGACCATCTTCTTCCACCTTAGAAACACCCCAAAGACCTCGTCTTTGTGCTTCATGAGATATACCCAAATTCTCCTAGAGAAATCATCTACAAATGTAACAAAGTAATGATTACCTCCTAAGGATTTCGTCTTGGAAGGTCCCCAGACATCCGTGTGTATGTAGTCAAGCAACCCCTTCGTGCAATGAATAGCCGTCCCAAACTTTACTCGTGTTTGTTTTCCGAGCACACAATGCTCGCAAAACTCCAGCTTGCAGCTCTTCGCACCCTTGAGCAAACCTTGTTTACATAACACCGTCATCGCCTTCTCTCCGGCATGTCCCAATCTCATGTGCCATAATCTCGTCGAATCCGAACTTGTACTTGCTCCACCAGCTTCCGTAGAAACTGAAGCACGCTACCTGTCACCGTACTACCTTGAAGGAAATAGAGATTACCCTCTTTCTTTCCCTTCATCAACACTAAGGCACCGGAAGTAACCTTTAGCATTCCACCCTCGAGCACAATCTTGCACCCGTTGGAATCTAAAGAACCCAAAGAAATCAAATTCTTCTTCAGATCCGGGATGTACCTAACTTCATTCAGAGTTCTGATTGCTCCGTCATGTAGCTTCAACTTGATCGTTCCAATACCCTCCGTCCTACAAACGTGATCATTGCCCATCAAAACCGTTCATCCATTCACCTCCATTCACCTTCGTCAAGGTATGGAAAATGTCCTTGTTTGGACACATGTGGTACGAACAACCCGAGTCTAGAATCCACTCGTCCGTTGAGCTTTCCCTAGGAGTAACCACTAACATACTCTCGAAATCATCATCCCCTGAAGTAACAGAATTCGCGGTATCATCCGCATTCTTCTTCTTCCCTTTGTCTACCCAAGCGTTAGGACAATTCTTCTTCATATGCCCTTTCCTTTTGCACTTGTAACATTTCATGTTATCCAAGTACTTAGTACATGACTTGGACCGAGAGTTGTTGTGCTTTGCTTGTTTCCGATCATCTGTCCTTCCCCGCGTCACCAACGCATCGGACGATGTACTACATTTCTCCCTCTGTCTCTGCTCATTTCCAAGCAGTGCTGAAGAAACGTCCTCATATTTCACTGAATCCTTACCATATAACAAAGTGGTGCTTAAATGGTCATAGGATTCCGGAAGTGAATTGAGCAACAAGATAGCCTTATCCTCATCTTTCATGTCCTCGTTCAAGTTTAACAAATCGGAAATCATCTTGTTAAACTCATCAACATGCTCACTCATTGATGTACCTCTAGCATATTCAAACCGGAACAGCTTCTTCTTGAGATAGAGACGATTCTCTATGCTCTTCATCATGTACTTCTCTTCCAGTATCCTCCATATACTAGCCGCGGATTTCTCACGCATAACGTAGTATATCACATTTTGAGCTAAATGCAACCGGATAGTGCTACAAGCCTTCAAATCATACTCTTCCCATTCAACATCTGTCATCGTCGTGGGCTTAGCTGCCACACCCAACAATGCCTTATGCAACTCCTGTTGGATCAAGACATCGCGCATTTGGCATTGCCACATGCCGAAATTGACCAACTTTCCGTCGAATTTCTCTACGTCAAACTTTATTGCTGACACCTTTGAGGTCTTAGAAGTAGTCATCTTCAATCACCAATGGACTTGACAAACCAACAACGAGACAAAGATTGAAAAATCTCACTTAGGAATTTTATCAAACACTTGGCGTGCGACACGAAACCCACCTTTCTCGTTTTCGCTCTGATACCAATTTGTTGCGCCAAACCGCTCACAACCGAGCACAACGCAATGTCGAGGATCTCACAAGCCCAAATGGTTTACCCGAAAGAAGAACCGACACAAAAAAGCACACCTACAATAGAGAAATAGGAAATAAAGAAGAAATAGCGCAAGACAAGGTTTTACCGTGGTGTCGGCGTAAAAGCCACTAATCCACACAGACGATAGCTTCTATTGATAATTGGAACAAAGAGTGATTACAAGCACACAAGAAAAAAATTTCTCACTTTTTTTAGCTCTTATAAGTTCAACAAATCTTACTAACTAAATAGGCAAAGTGCAGTAACCATGTTACCTACACAAATGAGCCAAAAACTAACTAAATAGGCAAAGTGCAGTAACCATGATCGATCATGGTATAACCCATGATCGATCATGAAAGCCCACTGTAATTTATGCCGACTCCATGATCGATCATGGACATACTCATGATCGATCATGGTCCACCAAAAAACAAATGTGAGCCAATCTTCACAACCCCCACCCTCCATCCGCCACTAACCCCAGTTGTTTAGTTTCAAGAAGTGTCGGATGGTACACGCAATGACGAACTCATCAATGTGAATTAAAGAAGGAAAAGTAAATAAGGTTTGACAAAAATATTATGTAACTCAGGCCAGCACCAAAAGCATGTTATCTGGTCCTACATATGGCTGATTTTTTCAATAAGACATTAATATGCATGAATGCACACCTTGGTCTTTGATGTAATAGCTCAGCTAGATGGAGAGGCATATTCTTAATAGTTGATCTATGATGTTAAGAGTTCCGTTAAATGCAGGGGAATTTTCTTCATTATTAGGAACTAAAGCTTTGTTTTTACCTTTTGCGAGCACACATGAGCTTCTAGATCAATGGTAAATATGCACCCTTTTTATAAGTAAGAAGTTGCAGATTGCACTTTTCATTTCAAATCACTTGTATGTGTATTGCACTCGCAATAGTACTTCTTTTTGTAGAAATCCATTATGTTTATAGAAACCTTAATAATGAATTTGAGAATGGAAAGTTCAAGACAAATTGGGGTCATTGGCCACGAATGATTAGTTTTTGTTTAGAGTTGAAACTGTTGCCGGTTTAAAAATGATTTATTACAATAGAATCTTAGATATTGTTCACGTATAAATTTTTCTTATGGTTGATTATGGAATTTGTGCCGCAAACGAATGGAGTTGGTTAGCTGAGCTAACGAACCAAAATCGAGCCATCTATGAAGGCTTAGTTTGTTAAAAGAGTTGTACCTAAGTCTAGAGAGCCCTTCTCTTAAGGATCGTCCTTAAGTTAATTAAATTATGGGCCATCCTTTTCGAGGGGGTAAACGGATCAATTTTTTCATGAAACTTTGTGGAGATTATTTCTATAATGAGTAGATTATCTCTATCAAATTTCATAAAAAAAATTAATTGGGAAGTAAGTTAACTAAAAAAAATGATATATATGCACATTTCTGTACGTTGAAATTTTAGATTTTTAGTTAATCCACTTCCCATTTGATATTTTTGATGAAATTTGGTGGAAATGATCTACTTGTTATAGAAATCATTCTCACCAAGTTTCATGAAAAAATTCATCTGTTTATCCCTTGAAATGGACGGTCCTTAAGTTTACTAACTTTTGGACGATCCTTTAGAAAAAGGACTGTCTAAGTCTAATTTTGCTTGTTACGCTAATACCTAAATCTAAATGACCTTGAATTTTACTAAAAAAATGATAAAATATTTTTTTAGTTTAAAAAAAATTGGAAGGCAAAAAGAACACTAAATTGATCAAGAAAGAACATAATGTTGTCTAAGCGATGTGCTACATATGTGCAGTGACTTCACGTCTTCCCTTGTTTTCGCCACCTCAATTTGCTATGTTATTAGTTGCACAAAAAGTACTTCCCAAAAATTCATTGGAAATACTCTCTCGCCCGAAAACCCCATTATCAATTAAGTAGGGCCAGTTGAAACTTACTTAGCTTTAAGGCAGCTGATCTTAAAAAAGACCAAGGAAGACCCGAAACTGTCGCGTTTATTGGTGGTGTATCACATTATTTGTAAGGTAAGAGTTTGTATACATAAGGAAAAAAATAAAAAAATGAAGGGGCCCAATACAATGTAACATGTTTGTGCATAATAAATAATACTACTGCCGATAAAAATTTCAAAAATCTAATGCCCCTCCCCCCGTCCGCCCCCGCGGACATCTGCCATTGACTCGGGTTGTTTAGTTTCAATAGGTGCCGAATGGTACACGCTACGAAGACTTCATCGATGTGAAGGAAGAATAAATAAAGGGTGTTCTTAAATGCACCCACATAATCCATTTTCGCACCCCATTAAAAGTCAAAGTTACGTTAATCTTAACCTAAAAAATAGCGTAAAACCCCTTCTTCTCACCCCGCTTTCTATACTTTGAAAAAATCGCCACTAATTTATCTTCTCAACCATTTAAAAATTTAAAAATTAAAAATAAATAAAAAATTACATTATTTCTAACAAACAAACATCTACTATTTTCAATTAATTACATACATCTCATAAATATATGCTTATAATAAGTATTCTCATAATTTTATATAGATTACTAGACTTTTATTTTTATTTGCACCGGCACAATAACATTTTCAATGATGTTTTTCTTAATTTATTCAATCTTTTTATTTGAGCATGCATGCAAGTAAAATTCAATAAAACTCATGTTAAGTTATCTAATGTTAAAGTTAAAGAAATGTAGTGTTAACGCATGTCTAATATGTCATAAATATATATATATATATATATATGTATTGTATGTTGTGTTTTTATTGTTTCAATAATTAATTTCTTAAAATTATTTGTAAAAAATATTAAAAAAGGAAATATTTTGGTGAGAAAATCTTTATCATTTTAATATTTTGTAAAGAAATTGTTTTCTTGAATCTCCAAAAAATTAAATATCATAGAAATCGAAAGTAACAAAATATGTTAATAAATGATTTATTTTTATGAAAACTATTTTATTTTTCTAATTAATTTTTCCCATTTTCACAAAAGATAACATATATTTTCAAACAACAAATTGATCTTTTAATATTTTTGAAGTAGTGAATTAAGTATTATATTTACTTATTTGATAAAGATAAAAATAAATTTTGTAAATAAATTTGAAATATGAATAATAAACATTTAAGAAAATATTATATAAAATATCATATAATTACTAAAACTTATTCATGACAATTAATATTTTGTATCTTGGAGGTACTATTTAGATGAATTTTTTAATAAAATTTATTAAGAACGATGTAAATTTTATTATTATGTTTTAAGTCAATGAAAAATTTAATATTATTTAATATTTTTACTTTTAGCGACGAAATTTTATCGTCCCTATATTATTTCAGTAAACTCACCCTACTGCTGGGGTGAAGTGCAAAATTTTTTAAAGATTTGATGGGGTGAGAAGAAAGTATTCTCACACTGAAGTGAAAAGACTGATTTTGTGGGTGCATTAAAAAACACCCTAAATAAATAATGTTTGACAAAAGCAAGTTATCTGGTCCCACATATGGCTGATTTTTCCAAGAAGACATTAATATGAATGCAGACCTTGGTCTTTAATGTAATGACTCGGGTAGATGGAGAGGCATATTCTTTATAGATGATAATGGCTCCGCCAAATGCAGGGGAATTTTCTTAATAGAAAATTAGAATTTTATCCCTATTTTTAAAATATATCAGGGGTTAAGACTACGTAATATTGAAAATTAGAAACGCACCTCTATGTTTACCTTTTGACTGTAAATTGCCTTTAATAAAATAATTCTAAGATGTAATATAATGTCAAAATGACTATTGTACCCTTGAGTTGGTTTTTAGAAAATTTTGGTTTACTTAATTGAATGATTTTTGAATTTTAGTTTTAATAAGGAAACTACAAGTGCATAATTAATTAAATTGGCAAGATTTAATTAAACCTCATTCATTCGGAAACTAAGGACAACTAAACCTCTCATGTGTGTCCCTATCCAAACAGGTACTTGTCTAGATAACTTATTTTCACTCATATCAATAACTTCCAAATTTGTATAGTTCTTCAAAGATGAATGGAGCTCCCCCATGGAATTATTATTACGCAAGCTCAATTATTGAAGCCTATCTAGGAAGCCAAAAGAGGACGGCATTCACCCAGAGAAATTATTGTTTGCCAAACTAAGAAAAAATAAATATTTCTTGGAGATTCAACGAAATAATTGATATGATCCAGTGAACATATTTTTAAATAGATTCAATGATGACACATTGTGAGGAAGTAAAGGTATTGGACCCTTGAAATGATTAGAATGCAAGTCTATTGTTGGATGAGTAGCAAATTTGAGTGATAAATTGGGTGAGACATCCAAAACCTAGTAAGGTATTGGGTATTGTATAAAAAATTACGGCACTAGAGATGTCAAGCACGAAAAAAAATTGTTTTGAGATCGAAGCCATTCTAGAAAATGAGGTCCCAATTTGCAATTACTAAGGTTGATATAACCCAACTGAAAAAGTGGAGCCTAATCAGAGCTGAACTCCAAAGTAAGCAAGTTAAAAGACAGGTCTAAACTTTTCAAGTTGGAAAGTTGCCCAATGCTTTTGGGAAGTCTCCCTTTTAACTTATTGTTGCTAAGATACCAGTATCTCAACAAAGGAAATAATGTTCGGTGAGGGAATGACCCATACAGTTTATTCTCGGACAAATAGAGAGAATAAAGAAGAGAAGTTTGACCAAAACCTTTTGGGAAAGACCCTTGCAATTTATTATCACAAAGACACAATTCCGTCAAAGATGAAAATCTTGTAAAATCGGGTAATGAAACATGGAATTTGCTTGATGTTAAATCCAAAATCTCCATTGAGTTCTTTTGTAATCAATGTTTGGAAACGCATCATCAAGTTGTCCTGTCAAATTGTTATAAGTTAAGAATAGTGACCGTAAACAATTTGAGTTACAAACAGATTTTGGAATTTCACCTTCGAGGGAACCATGATCAAGATAAAGACGTTCGAGGTATACATCATATTCCCAAAAGAATCAGGAATAGAACCTCCAAAAGGATTACCAGACATACGAATTTCAACAAGCGTACTAGTGAAATTGAACAACCAATTGTAAGCCGAAGAAGAAGTGAAACTGTTATCAGTCAGATCAATTCTAGCAAGAGGAATAGAAGAAAAGTTCGTTAAGTGAAATAAGGAAAAATGATACTATGGAGTTCGCACGCTATCAGGTGTAATTCTGACAGGAAATAAAGCTTAGGTCAAGATGCCGTAACAAAAGAAGATCGGAAAGCCACTCTAGGTTTTCAACACTTAATGTTGATGCGTAACTACCTCCCAAGTGGAGAGAACGAAAGTTGGTAATGTTACCAAGCTGATGAGGAATTGTACCAAAAAACTTATTGAAGTTCAGATTCAGGTACTGTAACCTATGTAGCGAACCTACGAAATTTAGGATACGACTGTCTCCAAATTCATTAAAATTGAGATCTAAATATGTTAATTGTTGTAACTGAAGCAATGAAGGACTGATCTTACCTCTTAAAGGCTAGAAAAGTCCTTCATTTTGAAGATCAAAAGTGATAACATGTCCAGTATAGTTGTGCCACATTTGATGCCTCTCCGGCCATTTGTAGCAGTCTCTTTTGTCTTCTTCCCTCCCCCAAGAAGAGAGAATGCCACTATTATATATCGACAATGCCTTTTTTAAACTCGAGTAAAGCTTCACTCTTATTCTCCATGCACCCCTCTTCATTGTGCCACCTCCACCTACCAAAGTGACTCCAGAAACTAGTTTCTTGTGTGGTAGCAACAAAAGCAGGACTACGTAAAAACAGGTATGTTCAAAGAACAATCTTGGTTGAATTATCATTTTCGAAACCATTACTATTATGATGAGGATTAAGAGATGGTGTTTTGTAGCTCCCTTCAGCCCATGCAATCAACTACTATATATAATTAGGTACCACCAGTGGGAATTCTAAGGAAAAGTCTTGTCAATCTAGTACATAGCTATGGCTGCTTTTCTTGGTCCATATTTTCCATTCGATCATGATGACGTTTGACACAATGTGTAGTACTTTTGTTTTCATTCATGTGCATTGTGTGTTGTTTGTACCTAAATGAGTTATACTGTATTTTTCTTTCAAAAATACAAAAATGAAAATGGGACTCTTTAACTTTGAGACCAAAAGAGTAAATATTATTATCTTTCCAACTTTGCACATCTATGTTATTTGGAAATCGTAGATCAACTGACATGATTTGTTATTCACTTATCATATCCGTAAGTTTGAACTTATCAAGTCTATAGTACTCCTAGTTTAAATTTAAGTGATTGTTTGGTTCGAGTTTTGATTTGCTCTTGCAATCATAAATTGGAAAATTCACACTAGGAGCTTCTTATAGTTCATGCCAAAAGGTTGAATTATCAGCTGATAAAACTCAAACTTTTCATGTGAAATTATCAGTTTGAATTCAAGGAACAAACAAATATTCTAACCAAAGGAGCACTTATGCTATCTTCCTAAACTATTGATGTTTGAGTTTTTCAATCACAAGATTTGGTACTTAACGATCTATTTTCCAAATTGGCAGTGGCGGATCTAGAATTTTGGATTTGGAGGGGCCAAAAAAAAATTTAACATAAAAGCAACATGAAAATAAGGTAACTAAGGAAGACCATCAATTATCACATATTGTTTTCTCATGGCGAATCTTAGTATTTGCAAGGTTAGATTTTGTATTTATATATTTTTCTTTTAAAAAGAAAGGAACAAAAATAAAATAAAAAAGGTTGTATGAAGTAATTTTTTATTTTTATTTTTTTGAGAGGGAACTATTTTTTTTTTAAAAGGGCCCAGTAAAATATAACATATTTGTACACAACAAATAATAACATTAGTACTAAATTCTTAGCGAGGCCCGCAACACCCTCTCCCCACTCCGTGTCCACCCGATGGTACACGCTACCGGCTGGAATTCATCCCACTTAGTGCAGGTATGATAAAGAACAAAGGTCTAACAAAAGCATGTTCTCATGGCGTATTATTTGCAACATCAGAGTTTGTACTTCATATATAGGAAAAAAACCATGAAGGAGCCCAATACAATGTAATATATTTGTGCATAACAAATAATCAAGGGCGGACCTAGGAGTGGACAGAGCGGGCTTCAGCACATGGAGAAATTTTGAAAAACCTATTAGTATTTGTAAAAAAAATTAAAAAAATTAGTTTAATCTCACCCCTTTACTAAGTTTTAGCCCACTATTTTGCTAAGTTTTAGCCCACTCATTTGCTAAGTTTTAATCCACACCTTAGCCCAGCTCAAATATATATTAGTTAGAGTCTGTAATAGATGAATTCAAATCATTAAAACCTCGCTAAGCTCAACTTTGTTAAATACTTTTCATTATGTATGAATTCAAATATTTAAATTATGCTATTAATTTTTTTTTCACTGTATAGTTATACTTTCGATATTTTTTTTATGACTTTTTTGTCTATTACTATTAGGCCACCTCTTGAAAAATTCCTAGTCCCCCAACTCAACCCGGCATCCGCCATTGACCCCGGTTGTTTAGTTTCAATAGGTGCCGGATGGTACACGCTACCAGGAATTCATCAATGTGAAGGAAGAAAAAATAACAAAGGTTTGACAAAAGCATGTTATCTGGTCCCAAATATGGCTCATTTGTCCAAGAAGACATTAATATGAATGCAGACCTTGGTCTTTAATGTGATAGCTCGGCTAGATGGAGAGGCATATTGTTAATAGTTGATCATTGATGTTAATAGCTCAGCTAAATGCAGGGGAATTTTCTTAATTATTAGGAACTAAAGCCTTGTTTTTATCTTTTGCGCGCACACAAGAGCTTCTAGATAAATGGCAAATACGCACCCATTTCGTATGTACGAGATTGCAGATTTTTCACTTTTTCATTTTAAATCACTTAGCTTGTATGCGTATTGCAATTTTTCGTAGAAATCCACTATGTTTGTAGAAACCTAGCTTGATAATAGATTGGATAAGGGAAAGTTCAAGACAAAATGATTTTATTACAATATAATATCATATATTGTGTATGTATAAATTTTCTTATGGTTGATTACGAAATTTGAGCTGCAAACGAAAGGAGTTGGTTAGTTGAGCTAACGAACCAAGATCGAGCCATTTGTGAAGGTTAGTTCATTGAATGATTGGACATAAATTTAGTAAATGATCCTAAATAAATGATTAACTGATCCTAAATTTTACTAAAAAAATGATTAATTTTTTTTTCTGTGTAAATGATTAAATGATCATTTAATAAAAAAATTACCATATAAATGAATAGTTAAATGATCCTAAATTTTACTAAAAAAAATTATTAAAAAAAATTTAGTTGGAAAATACTATATAGATCAAGACAAAAAACACTAAATTGATCAAGAAAGAACATGAATGTTGTCTAATAGGACCACTTCATATAGCTAGTTGCTTCACGTCTTCCTCGTTCTTAGTCACGTTAACTTCATGTATCATTAACTGCCCAACAAAAAATTGACAAAAGTTCCTTATAAAAAATCTCTCACCTTTGATAAAAATTCACATTGTACGTACCCTTAAAAATGAGGGTTGTGCCTCTCGCATGCTTGTTGCCATCTAAATTTGGATGGGGCAACTTAACGAAAGGACTTATTTGGTTGGGTTTATATAATTTAGGGGCTCAATCGATGCATTTAGTAGTTTAAGGGTTAAAATGTTAGGAAAAATTGCGTATTTAACAATTTTATATTCTAGAAAATTAACGAAAATCGTAAAGAATCTTAGCCTAGGGGCTCAATTGATGCATTTAGTAGTTTAAGGGTTAAAATGTTAGGAAAAATTGCGTATTTAACAATTTTATATTCTAGAAAATTAACGAAAATCGTAAAGAATCTTAGCCGAATCTTGTGTTTCACACAATCTTCTTAAAACAATAAAGTTCTCGAATTTTATATTCTAGAAAATTAACGAAAATCGTAAAGAATCTTAGCCGAATCTTGTGTTTCACACAGTTCTCGGTTTGAACCCCAGCCCTTGTGAGAGGTAGGGACCTTGAGTTTCAAGAAGCGTTACTAGCTCATTAGGTGTAATGCCTTGTAAACCCAAATTTTTTTTCACAAATTTCCAATGTGGAACATAAGAATTCCCATTCTTAAACTTTTCATTTTTCTTTCTAAGTAGCTCACTCTGGGTAACAATTTCTCATTCCCCCGATATTTTGAGCAAATAAATATACCATTTTGATGTACTCGAGAAGAAGAACAAGAATCCGTAATAATCTCTTAAAACCGATTATTCAGTTTTAAATAAATTTGCTCTAAAAATTGCAAAAAATAAGTAGTTTTCCAACAATAGCCACAAATCCAATAGTTTAAATGGCGTATGTGCTTCAATGGCTATTTAGCTTTAAAATTTAATCAAGTTTGACTTATTTAGCTTTAAAACAACTGATCTCAAACATGACCATTATCAATGCGTTAGAAACTAGTTTTTTTACAAGGACATAACATAAATCATATATGTATATATGAACCTACAAACCCAGGCTTAGTAAATTAACAGGTTTTCGAAGTAAGTTCAGACTTGGTGTTTTTCATTTCGCTTGAGCCCATTAGTTGCAAGACAAAAAAATTCCAATAGTTCCTTATAAAAATTGTGAGGTTTTCATCATTTTTAGCAATTATGGAACAGACACAAAATATTTTATGGGCTGGAAAAGATAAGCATCCAACAGGTCGAAATCGTCACCGCAGTAGGAGCTACTTTCATTGAAACCCTGGAGGAAGAGCACGTTGGAAAGTTACATAAATATAATTATTATGGATAATACTATTGGCAAAACAGCTTTCATTAATGTGAAAAAAATAAAAGATACTTAAAACATATCGCATAACCATGCATGCTTAAAGCATTTTTTGTTTTGTCATTAGTGAAAATTACTTTGACAATAATTTTTTTCGATTGTTAGGCTCCGTTTGATTGCAAAGATGAAAAAATAAAATAAATTTAGTTAGTTTGTATGAAAAGATAGAAAATAAGGTGAGAGATGTTACTCATTTTATGAGTATATATCCTCCATCCTTCAATATTTTTGATGGAAAATTTTTACTCACCACCAAGCAAAAAAAATTTCTTCATAAAAAAACTCAAAAATCAAGAGAATATCACCTTTATCACTCAACTAATTTTCTATCTTTTCACCAAAACTAACTCAATTTATTTTCCTTTTCCACTTTGCAATCAAACGGAGCCTTAATTATGCTTCTTTTCTGGTTCCATATTTTCCTTTGCTCGTGGAAAGATCAAGTACAATTTATGACTTTTGTGTTGACTGAGGTGAAATGTGCATTGCATGTTGTTTTTACCGAAACGAGTTCAACTATTGTAGCGAAAAAGAGGAGCCCTTTGGGCTCCATTTTCTTTACTTTGCTAGAACTTGAATACTCTAAAAATTATCTAATTCTGATAGATTTATTACTATAATTGTATTTTTATTGAAAAGAAAATTTAATTTGAACCCTTTTTAGTTGTTATTAGGGATTATGGGTTTTTTCGGTTTCGGTCATGATAAAAATTAGGGAGATCAAAACCGATTAAGTTTCGTTACGTTTTCAGTTCATTCAGTTTCCATATATATATATATATATATTTTAAATAAATAAATAAATCTAAGCCAACATTAAATAAGCCTTATGCCAAAACTAATTTTGCATAGGAGTTCATACATTCTAGGCAGAAAAATAAGCCCTATGGCAAAACTGATTTTTTCATCACACCAAATAAGCACTCTGCCAAAAAAAGAAAAAAAAAACTTATGGCAACATCAAATAACCTCTTGAAAACAAGCATCACATAATCACAGTAAACAATTGATTTTGCACAAAAACTGTTTTTAAATATGCAAAACAATGTTATATTTCGGCTCGGTTCAATTATGTAATGGTTAGCCCCAAACCCTAACCGAACTTATTCGTTTTTTTTATCCAGATTGGTTCGATTCAATTGGTCGATTTTCAGATTTGCCACAACACCCCTAATAGGGAAGCTATGGGTAGGGTTGCGAGCGGGTTGGCAAGATTTGAACCCAACCCATTTAAATGCATGTTTGACCTGAACCCTTCCTGGCCTGACCCAAGGAGGCTCTTATGTTTGAAAATTTCAACCTTCCCTATTAATTGTACCACGACCTCAAGGTGGCAATTTTGGAAATGACGCAATAATACAATACAAAATTAACTCAAGAATATGTATTTGTGTCTATAATTTTAACAAGGAGTCAACTATATAAATATGGACATAAATATATATGGTAACATCCCCCCTCAAACTTAAAGAGGTAAGTAATAGACCATCTTGAGTTTGTCAAGTAAATCATGTAAAGGGCCGGGTGGACGAACTTTGGTGAAGAGGTCAGCTGGTTGATTTTTAGAGCGGATAAGAATGAGACGTACTATTTTACCAGTCATATGTCATCAAACAAAGTAATATTCAATCTTGATGTGTTTGGTCTGCTCAGATTATCACACCATAGACTGATCGGGTGTTGCTGAGGTATGCCCATGTCCGAAAGAAGCGAGCGAAGCCATATAAGTTCCTAGGCGGTTTATGTTAGAGCGCGGTATTTGGTTTCAGTACTAGAAAGTGAGATTATGGATTACTTCTTACTTCGCCATGATATAAGGGAATCACCCAAAAAAGACATTAACCCATGGTAGAGCGTCTATCAGTTGGATCTCCAGTCAAATCAAAATCGAAGTAAGCACTTAACTCAAATGATGATGAAGACGAAAAATGAAGCTCGTGGAACATAGTTCTCTTGATATATCGGAGAATAATAAGGACTGTAGCAAAGTGGGCAGACCATGGTGCTGACATAGCAATAAGCAAGGCGTATGCAATATCAATGAGAATAATTGTAAGATAAACAAGGCTTTCAACTAGCTACCGGTACAAAGTAGGATCACTAAGAAGAGTATCATCAAGAGGAGTAAGTCAGAGATTAGTTTCCAGAAGAGTGGAAGCGATTTTAGAGTCGGTGATACCGGGTCGAGTGAGAATATTGGATATGATTTTCCTAAGAGATATAGTAGCCAACAGATTCAGAGAGGACTTCAAGATCCAAAAAGTAGTTCAGACAACCCAGATCTTTTATTTTGAAATTACTATTGAGTGCTTGTTTAAGGTCGAAGATACCAACCGTGTCATCCTAGTAATAATCATGCCATCCATATATAAAATAAGAATGGTAATATTGGAGTTGGCCTTCTGAGTGAAAAGTCCATAGTCAAACATGTTAGATGTAAAATACAGTTTGTGGATAGTGGAGCTAAATTTTTCAAACCAGGCTCGAGGATCTTGCTTAAGACCATAGAGGGCACATAGAAACTTACGGACTTTAGATGGGGAGTTTGAAACCCCTAGAGGTGGTTTCATATAAATTTATTTAAAGAGATCTCCATTTAGGAAAGCATTTTTAACATCCATATGGAACAATCCCTATTTGCTGGTAGATGCAACGGCAAGAAGACAACTAATAAATGTTATCTGAGCAACCAGAGTGAAAGTTTCTTCATAATCAATGCCATATTCTTGATTGAAACCTTTCACCATATGTCTACATTTGTAGCGATTAATAGACTTATCGGATTTGGTTTTGACTTTGTAGATCCATTTACACCCTACTGCTGATTTTCCTGGTGGAAGAGAAACCAACTCCTAAGTTTAAGCCTTTTCTAAGATATATAATTCTTTAGACATAGCTTGCTGCCTAAGTGTGTTAGAACTAGCCTCTTTATAAGAAGATGGCTCATGATTAGAGAATGTAGTGGAATAATAATGATAATCACGAAGATTATGAGAAAGTTCTCTTACCCTGGTAGACTAGCGAGTAGGAATGGCTTGATGGAACAAATCATTGCTCGGGATAGACTCATCAGGATAGTCCGTGGTTGGCAGCTCTACAGAAGAAGGGTCAGTTGTTAAAGGTGGCCATGTGTGAGTAAAGTTCTGTGAGGAATCAGTGATTTTTGTGGATGGTTCAGGTAGATCGGGTAAATAGATGAGCTCAGGAGTTGTTTGGAAAAGGTAAAAGTCAGTAGTGGAGCTAGTAAAAAAAGGAAGCGGAGTATCGCTGGTGATATAAAATTTAAAGATCTATGAGAAAATTTGGTGTTCCCAAAAGATGACATGATGAGAGATGCAAAGACGTCTAGAAATATGATCCAAATATATATACTATTTGTTTTCTATCTTATACCGTAAGAAGCAATATAAAACAACCATGTCTAAATACTTTGAGGAGTAATTATGGGTGATACCATGTAGTTTTTTGTATGGAGATTGGTTTTGTAGAGTTATGACAGGAATCTGAGTAATATTATAAAAAGCAGTAAGAGCTGCCTTCTCCAAAAAACCTTCAGGATTACCACTGGAAATGAGGAGGGTACAAACAGTATCAAGTATATAACGATGTTTGCGTTCGGTACACCCATTTTGTTGTGAAGTACCAAGACTGGAATATTGAGAGGCAGCACTTTGTCGATGAAGAAATTTGAGAAAATTAGATTTTTTGTATTTCATGGCATTATCAGAATGAAATATTTTGATAGAGCGAGAAAACTGAGTTTGAATCATATTTGAAAAATTGTAATAGATATGTGGCCGGTAGTTCAAAACGATTTTTCATGATATATATACATGTATAGCGAGTTTAGTCATCTAAGAAAATAACAAAATATTGGGACTCCCATGGTAGTGTGGGGAGAGGGACCCTAAATATTGGAATGAATAAGATTAAATGGGGGCAGTATAAAATAATTTACTTTTATAGAAAGGTAAGATGGGTTGTTTTCCAAGCTGACGAGATAAACATGAGAATTTTTTAAATTTAACTTATTCTAATTTACTTGATGAAATAAGAGTTTTGATTCTATCATTAGACACATGACCTAATCGAGAATGTCAAAAATTCATAAGAGAGGTTGAGATAGTGGGAGCTAATAAAATAGGTGTTATTGGAAAATGTATTGTAAGGGTGCAAAGATGGATGAGCTCGAACATGAGTTTGACTTTACGACCAATCCCAATAATCTTCCCCATCAACGGATCCTTGTACATGACAGCCAGATAAGGAAAAAATGATATTTAGTCTAAGATCATATAATTGACCAACATAAATGAGATTTATATTTAACTTTGGTATATGAAAGGTGTTAGGAAGTGATAGATTGGTGGTATGGGCTGTTCCTATATGATTTACATGCAGGCGTGAGCTATCAGTAGTGTTAATAGGAGTAGCATGTTTAGAAGAGAATATGTTAAGTTCGGGGGTCTTGTGATTACAACCACAATTAAAGTGCCAAGAATTTCCTGATGTAATAAACATAGTAGTAGCATGGCAAGATAAAACCTATTTAAGGAGAGCAGCTGAACCCCACTAGGATACACATCTTAGACATCGGAAGCTAACTCACTTAGCTAGCCATATTCACCCCTAAATTCCGTAGATATCACTACAAGATTTCTCGTAACTCTAGGGGTTAATGGACTTAATTTTACATTACTAGTCACTAATTTTATACGGTTCATCATGCTAAGTATGCTCACATCCCACAATGTAATGTACACCGTATATTTCATGTCTCGAGCTATTCCACTTTCCACTTAGTATATTATCATGTTGTGGGATCGACCAAGTGTTCCTTTATGTATATTATTCATCCGACCTTCTCTCGTTTACTTGCACATGTAACACTTGCTGCTAAATAAGTCTGACGTAATAACATGAGGAGTGAATATAATAACAATAAGAGATATGACACAACAACCATAACAGTAATAGGAAAATAAATATCAATCAATCATATCTCTTGTATAAAGCCTCAAACTTACACCCCGCGGTCACTAGGCTTAGAGCATCGATTTTCAAGGGACCCCATGCTCTAAACTAATCATGTCTCCCCCAAGTGAGTGAACTGTCTAGGGACTCGGTCCTTACTTGCAATTCATTTGGAGATAAACCCACGCAAGACATTTTTCCGGGGACCACACTCCAAATACTTAACAAGAAGAACATCCGTACAAGCACATTCCTTCAAGTATGGAACTACCTTAGGATTTTTCACCTAAGGGTAGGGTTACTACTTTTCGGAACACACAGTCCCATTGATAGAGCCACACAAACTAATCCGCAAGCCAGGGAAGCTAGTAACGCAGGATTACAAATACTCATCCTCGAGAAGGTAATATATATCAATATGATAACACAAATAGGCGGCTACAACCGCACAATATAAGGCCACAACCCTAATAACTCACATGGCTCCAACCCTGAATCAGTTGGAGCTCCAACCCAAAACTAGTACCGGTACTCAATCATAGGGCTACAAATGCCTGATAGTTACCTACCCCCTAGGCCCCTATTTTTCATTTTGTTATTTTAAACATTTGCACTAGAGATGTCTTTCCGTTTAAAAGTACACTCATACATATATTAAATGAAATAATATAAAATGGTTGAACTAAAAATAAAAAATATTAACTTGTACGCTAAGAGTACATATTAACCTTATTGTGAATTAAAAGAAGAATCTTACATATAAAAGTATGTTGCCTTATTTAATGTGCATTTAAGCATGATTCTTTTGATAAACAAATTGTTAACATAAACTATTAGGACATACGTTAACATAATAATCCCCGTAAAAAAATTGTAAACTTAGTCTCTGATTGATAACAAGATGGAAAATGTAGGAAAAACAATGTATTTTTGTGAAAAGTTGAAAAATAAGTTGAAGAATGTAGTAAGATTAAGTATTACTTTTTGGCTTCTTCCATGAAAAAAAATTCTTTGAATAGTGACGAAGATATTTTTTTCATAAAACATAAAAGATGGTTGAAGATATATACTAACAAAAATGAGTAAGGGATAAAAAGTATCTCTGCATTCTTAATCTTATTTTCCAAGTTCTTATCTAAATTTGATATATTTCTTTTTATCTTTTATGTTGTTATCAAACATAGCGTTAGAATAAAAAAAAATTAAAAAATTTGGCCGAGTTAATAAATTTAGGGGCATTGACCCATAAGTACACCAAAAGATAAATATTGTCCACAAACTCCTAGCCAGCTAAAAAATAACATATAACTCATATTTTGAACTCTTAGCCAAAATTACCATCTCCCTCCCATTACTAAATCTCCACTTTCTCTTTATTTCTTTCACTTTGTTTCTTAAATCCACTTTCTCTCTCTAAAATCTTCCATCTCTCCCCATTACAAGATCTCCATTTTTTTATCTCTCCTCCACTTACCCTCTTAGATCCACTTTCTCTCTCTAAAACCTTCCATCTCTACCAATTACAAGATCTACACTTTCTCTCTTTCTTCCACCTATAACGCCGAAGCAGCAGCGTCAACCACCGCGATGGAGAATGGAGATGAAGAATGAAAGTTTGTGAAAATCAAACTGAGATGAAAATATAGTTCGACTATCATCCATGGCACAAAACGAACTCACGATGATCATAATTGAAGTTAAAAGATTTGAAAATCACGAAGAATGCGAAGATTCGAATCGAAAATCACCAAAGTAACGAATCAAATCGAGATAAATGTGAAGTCCGATTCTTCTCCATTTTCAATATGTAGTTGAATTACTTGAAATTATCATCGAGTAATTCGCAAAACTACTAATGTAAACCTACTCAATGCCAAAAAGAACAATAGTAGAACACCCATTCTTCTCCATCTTCACTCTGCTGTTGGATTACTGGGGGCAGTAATCTCCGGATTAGTAAAAAAAAATAAAAGTAGAACATCCATTCTTCTTCATCTTCATTCTGTTGTTGGATTACTGGAGCATTAATTCAAATTATTAGGGGTAGTAATCCCCGGATTACTCAAAAAAAAAGTAGAACATCTATTATTCTTCATATTCGCTCAGTTATTGGATTAATGGGATAGTAAACCCCAGATTACAATAAAACGCAAAAAATAATGAAAAAGATGACATAGAAAATTAAATTGAGATAAAGATAAAACTCGATTATCATTCATTTCACAAATCAAAATGTTCGTAATGGAGATGATGCCTTAGATATCATCTCTCTCAAATCCACTTTCTTTCTCCAAAACCTCTCATCTCCTTTCCAATTGCCAAATCTCCACTTACTCTCTCTTCTCAACCAGTAACGCCGGTGCAAGGAACATTGGCGTTAACCATGACAATGGAGAATGGAAATGAATAATGAAAGTTTGTGAAGAGTGAAAATTTGTGAAAATCAATAGAGATGATGATCATGAACGACACCCTCTATCTTGCTCATGTTTCAAAATCAGCTATAGATCGAAAAAATTTCAATCGTACTGAACAAGAATGACAATTTAAATTAAGATCCTTTTTACCTATATTTAAATAGGAGGGTAAAATCGGAATGATATTTTAAAATCGTATTAATTAGAAAAAGAAGGGACAATCTTTTATAGTTAATGGTCAAATTTAACATCTTAAAAGTTAATACGTAAAAGGGATTGAAAAGTGTATTTATAGATTATTTTTTCATAAATTTATTGCAAGATGTGCAAATCTAGCCGGTCGTCTTTTGGCCATAAATATGTTGATGAAGATATGGAGACCCAATCATAATTTAAGGAAAACGAAAATGGAGGGCGGGTCCCACAGACGAATTAGCTGCGTCAGATTAACCATCATGGTTGATCCACGTTATTTGAAAATTTTGCAGTTTTGCCTTTGCATGCACGTCCGGCCAAGTTTTATGAACCCTGCCTAGCTAGCTTACGTCAGACCCTAAATAAGGGACGGAGCCAGGATTTTATGTTTGAGGGACGAGAATATAAATGAATCGACAGCAAGAAATAATTATTACAAAAATTATTCAACCTAAATTTTACCATCAAATAATAAAACAAGTTAACTTAAAAATATAACATATATAATATGTCAATATATATACAATTACAAAATACACACACACACATATATATATATACATATGATTATCCATGTCAGCAAGTTACATTAAACACATTGACTTACTTAATCTTTTCAAAATAATTTGAGGGGACGAGCTTTTATATTTTTTTTATAAATACAAAATTACTACTATATCTAATCTATTTTTAAAAAAATTTGGGGTGGCGACCGCCCCTGCACGTCCCCGCTAGATCCATCACTGCCCTAAATCACACCCCACTTTCTCCCTCTCTATATATTGTGTTTGTGTTAGTGAGAGAAGTCTAATAAGATCGAGTGGGAGAAAGATCGATCGATTATTTTCTTATTTTGTTTTGCTTTGCTTTGCTTTATTATTGCTACATATAATTAAGGATATATTTTTATATATATATATATATATATATTTAAAGAAGTGAGAGCCGAGGTAGGCAGTTAAAGCTATAGCTTAAAAAATATATTGAGCTAGCTAGCTTGGTAGTAGATATGGAGTTCGAGGATGAGAAGAAGCAAAAACCCAGCTCTTCTAATTGGCTTCTTTATTTCACTAAGTGCTTTCCTCTCTCCTCTTCAATCTCATCTTTACATTCTCCCTCCTCTTCAGTTGATATTAATAATGGTGTGGATGAGGAGAAACACCACAACATGCTTCTATTTGACCCAAATTCAAAGACTACTACCACAAAAAGAAAACCTGGTGGATGGAGGTCTATGCCTTTTGTCTTAGGTTTGTGTTCTCGATCGATCATGTAAAACATGCACCATATATATATATATATTCATACATATACATGTTAATTACTTTCTTTCCAAAAAAAAAACTTCTTTTCTTTTTTTTGACAAAAAGTAATTAAGGATTCAAATCTCTTCATTTTACTACGGTAACAACGGCCGGAGGTCATATATAAATTTAATTGGGTTTCATAAAACTCTTAAAATGAATTGAAAGACACCTTATTATTCCACTACCTCTAATAGCTTAAATTCACTAAATTTTTTTTATTATTGTTGGTCCAGAAATACGGCAACATAATACTCTCTTACTACAGTTACTCATCAGAAAATTAGTAAGAAGAGTGTACATATCATTACTCATATATAAATAAATAAATACATATTGATTGATGTTATATGTGTGTGTGTGTGTGTTTGTAAATTGGGTTGCTTTTTGTATGTAGGAAATGAAACGTTTGAGAGATTGGCAACGGTGGGGTTACTAGCAAACTTTATGATGTTCTTGCTGACGCAGTTTCACATGGACCAAGTGAATGCTTCAAACTTGCTCAACATTTGGTCTGGTGTTGGTAACTTTGCCCCTTTGCTCGGTGCTTATATCTCTGATGCTCATGTAGGCAGGTTTCTGACCATTGGTTTCTCCTCTTTTGCTTCTCTCTTGGTAAGTGTATATATATATATGTGTGTAATAAATTAAACTTTCCGCTAATTAAGTAATCATCTTTTGATATTAATTTTCTCTCTCTTTATTTCTTTTCGTAATCGTGTTTATTCTTCCATCTACATTTTGGGCTAAATTTGCATAATTGATTTGTTAAAAGGGTCCCAATTAAGAGATTTCCTTTTGGTCATTATACAGATTAAAAAAATAAATAAAAAAATAAATTTATCCTCAACACGCATTTCAATACTAAGCTTGGTTGAAAACGGGATGGACGTGTCATAAAAGCATTCTACCAACAGAAAAGAATGTGGTATTATAAAAATGTATAGGTCCTTTTACTGCCCCTCCGTTATATGATTTTTATCTACCTTAATTATTTGTCAAATTTAATTTTATAGTCATATTAATTATCGTTGTACACAAAATTTTTCACTAAAATAAAGTTTCATGAAGATGTATATGTAAACCTTCACGTTAGAATTGATGAAAGTGTCATAACTTAATCTAGAGAGAAATTTTAATTATAATATAAAATTGAGGATTATATACATATATACACTACCTCCAAAGGGCTCTTAGGCAACGTACATTGTACGTCGCTTAAGTATGTATATACGTCGCTCACATCTTAAGCGACGTAGGATACGTCGCCTAAGGTACGTCGCTTAAGTTGTGTCGTCCAAGGTTATAGGCGACGTAAAAAAATACGTACATCGCCTAAGATTATTCTTAGGCGACGTATGAAATAAATATATCGCCTATAAGACAAAAGGAAAGTTGACTTTGACTGAACCTTAGGCGATGTAGATACAATAACTACGTCGCCCAAGTAAGAAACCTAAGCGACGTAATTATTTAACTACGTCGCGTAAATTTCAGTCAAAGTCAACTCTGCTCTAACCTTAAGCGCCGTAGGTAACTAGTTACGTCGCTTAGGTTTCTTTCTTAGGCGACATAGTTATTGTACCTACGTCGCCTAAGGTCAGAGCATAGTTGACTTTGACTGGACTTTAGGCGACGTAGTTAAATAATTATGTCGCCTAGGTTTTTTGCTTGGGCGACGTGCTTATTATGCTTACGTCGCCTAAGTGAATTAAAATAATAATAGAAATTGCCTATTTCTGTGTGCACCCCACACGTGCACTTCTATACAAATAGCATGCATTACAAACCAATTTCATTCATTCAAATCTGATTTAGTGCAAAAACAGATTTGCAATAAAACACGTATCATTAATTGTTTGCGGAGCAAAAACAGATTTGCAATACCTATGCCCGAAGCACCAATAAGGTTATAACACTCCGGTAATAATTGCCGAAGTTCCGAAGAGGGATAGTAGTGGTGGTGGTGACTAATTTATTTTTAAAAAGAAAAATAAAAAAAATAGATGAAGGGTATTTTAAGTAAAAAAAAATGAGTGTCCTTATTTTAAAATAAAAATATAAAATATCTCTCTCTTGAATATAATTATAGATGAAACCCTTTTATCCAATTCACTCTTACAAATATCATTTTTACTCATTTGGTGGGCTTTACAATCAACTTTCTTTTTCCCTTTTTTTTTTCCTCATTTGGGCAAAGGTTGATTAATTATTAAAATATCTTAGTAGTTTTCTTGCGGTATGCATCTGAATTTACACATAACAAATACCGTAGGATCTAATTTGATCATTTATCTTGACAGGGGATGATGATACTAACACTAATCGTATCGATCCCTCAACTGCATCCTCCTCCATGCACCTTAGCACAAAAACGCCTGGATCAATGCAAGGGCCCCACAATTTCTCAAATGGGAGTTTTAATCACGGCCCTAGGATTCCTATCAATCGGCACAGGTGGAATTAGGCCCTGTAGTCTCCCCTTTGGTGTGGACCAATTTGATGCAACCACTGATGAAGGCAGAAAAGGGATCAACAGTTTCTTCAATTGGTACTACACCACATTTACCGTGGTCCTAATTGTTGCACTAACTCTCGTGGTTTATATACAAGACTCTGTGAGTTGGATTTGGGGTTTTGGCATTCCTACCACGCTTATGTTTTGTTCCATTATACTGTTTTTTGTTGGGACGAAAGTTTACGTGTACGTTAAGCCCGAGGGGAGCGTATTTTCGGCCATTGCACAGGTGCTTGTGGCTGCGTACAAAAAGCGTAAGCTTAAGGTTCCGGCTGATGAAGAGGTTCATGGTCGTGTTTACTATGATCCCCCGTTGAAGGGGACTTCCATTTTGACAAAGCTCCCACTAACAAATCAGTTCAGGTAAATATATGCAAGAAAATGTGTGTACTGATAATATAATTGCATGCATAATGAGTACTGAAACGCATTATAGATATTTGTATATATTTGTATTGGCAGCAAGAGTATCATGATGCATTCATTTTGGTACTCGCTGGGTACACATGTTTCATACATATGGCATTACTACATTGCAGTTGTTTTTCATGAGATTTTAACTTATTCCAGTGACATACGTTAATTTTAAGAGGGACCTCGATCGTATTTCTTAATTTAATTCAATTTTGTGAATGCAGGTTTTTAAATAAAGCAGCTATAATAATGGAGGGTGAATTTAAGTCCGACGGCTCTCCCTCAAATCACTGGAGACTCTGTTGCATCCAACAAATTGAAGAAGTTAAATGCCTACTAAAGATAATGCCAGTATGTGCTTCCGGTATCATTTGCTTCACGGCCATGGCACAACAAGGAACATTCACAATCTCGCAAGCCTTAAAAATGGATCGACACCTAGGCCCCAGTTTTCAAATCCCCACGGGATCACTGTTAGTAATATCTATGATCACAGTTGGCTTATGGCTCCCATTTTACGACCGACTCCTAGTTCCATCAATGCGTAAAATCACCAAAATCGAAGGAGGAATCACACTTCTTCAAAGAATAGGTATAGGGATTGTTTTCTCAATCTTATCAATGGCAGTTGCCGGAATATTCGAGCGAATGAGAAGAAACTCAGCTATATTACACGGTAAGGAAGATGGGATTGCACCAATATCGGTAATGTGGCTCGCCCCACAGCTTATACTAATGGGATTTGCGGAGGCATTTAATATTATTGGGCAGATTGAATTTTACTACAAGGAGTTTCCAGAGAATATGAAAAGTGTGGCTAATTCTCTGTTTTTTGTTACTGCGGCTGGGGCTAATTATCTGAGCAGTGCAGTGGTGTCAATTGTGCATAAGGTAACGGCGAAAAATGGGAGACCTGATTGGTTAACAAAGGATATTAATGCCGGGAGGGTCGATTATTTTTACTACCTTTTAGCAGCAATGGGAGTAGTGAATTTTGTTTATTTTCTGGCTATTGCGCGTCGATATAGTTATAAGAGCGTGATGCATATTATTGAAGGTAAAGATCAAGTTGATGTTGAGCTTAATGACATAATTAAACAATGAAACTGCTAGCTTTGTAATAGTTCAAGGAAGATATATGACTGTTTTATATAGCTATATGTCTATTTAGAGAGTGAGATAGAGCAACATGGCCGGGTTGCCTTATAGATAGATGTACATACTACAAGCTTGTATCTCTTATATACAATAGCGTCGCTGCCTTTTCATTGCTTAATTGTTTTGGACTTTCTTCGAATAACGAGTGTGTGTGAATGAAGTGATCTGCTTTTGAAAGAAAATAAATATATAAATATAATTCAAGCAGTAGCTCTACGCCCTAAAAAGCAGGCCTAGAATGAAATATACTTAAAAAAAAAATGAGTTTAAAAAAAGTCTAAATCAGTGGTTAACAAAATAAACTTGCACGTTTTTGTACGTACAGTAGCCAATTAAGGCAATGAAAATGAAAAACAATCAACTTGTATGTATTTGTGGTTTCATCTCAAATCACCGAAAATATATATATATATAGGGAGCATATCTCATGCGCACCACTATTTACGGACCGTCCGTACGGATTGGCCCGTTTGGCATGCTTTCCGATAGAATTTTTTGATGAAATTTTGTGGGGATGTTCTTCATCGTGTTTAGAACATCTCCGCCAAATTTCATCAAAAAATTCAACCGGAAAGTAGGTTAAATACATGATTGAAAAATATTGGATTTTATATATCTATTTCTGGACTAGTTTTTTTCAATCATGTAGTTAACCTACTTCCCGGTTGAATTTTTTGATGAAATTTGGTGGAGATGTTCTACACACAATGAAGAACATCTCCACAAAATTTCATCAAAAAATTCCATCGGAAAGCGTGCCAAACGGACCAATCCGTACGGACGGTCCGTGAACAGTAATCCGCATGAGATATTTGCCCTATATATATATATATATGTATAATAATGAAACTTAACGTGGACAGAATAAATATTTTGCCAAGCACAAACACACACAAAAAAAAAAAAAAAAACTTTCTTTTAAACTTATCCTTAGATAAAAGATAAAATTAAAGAACATGTGGCGCGTGCAGCACAGATTGTGGAAAGCTTGAGGATGGGAAGTTTCAACATCACACTTTTAGCTAGGTTTGGAGCTTTGTGTTTTGACTTTTGAGTGAGGTAATTGTCTAGCTACCATTTTTCTTGTACTCGATCAGTAATATATCACTCAGACTATATATATATGATCGACAAAACAAAATAATCATTTAATTAGAAGAAGGGGCAATTAAAAAAAAGGGCTTATTAGAGAAAGATTTTCACACTAAGGCTAAGGAATAATTTTTTTTTTAAATAAAGGGCCTATTTTTTATTTTATTGATAATATGACATGTGTCTTTTTTTTTCATTATAAAATGACATCCCAACCCTTAAAATAAACTAAAAAAATATCAATATGCATTAAAATATGGACTGCAATATGAACTTTGCAGTCTATATTTCATTGCAATATGAACTTTGCAGTCCATATTTCACTGCAATGTGAACTTTGCGGTCGATATTTTTAGTGCAAAGTTCATATTGCAGTCCATATTTTATTGCAATGTGAACTTTGCAGTCCATATTTTTAGTGCAAAGTTCATATTGCAGTACATATTTCACTGCAATATGAACTTTGCAGTTCATATTTTATTGCAATATGAACTTTGCAGTCCATATTTTTTGTGAAAATTTCATAAAAAGGGGTAATTTAGGTAATACATAACATGTTTTTATTAATTAAATGATATTTAAATTTATTCAAATACATTCATTTAAAATATAAAACAAAATAGGCCTCTTACACTAATTACCAATTAAAAATAGGCCCTTTATTCAAATTATCAATTAAAAATAGGCCCTTCATTCAAAAAAATATTATTCATTGGATTTTTGGTAAAAATCAATGTATAATAAGCCCTTCTACCTAATTTCTAGTTAGAAGAATTAAAGTGTGAATATTTACTAGGCTGCCCAAATTTGAACTTTGTTCGATCTAGCTTCCGATCGAATTGAATTGCTTACATCTATCAATTGCTTATATCTATATTATAAAATAAGGATTTTTTTCAATAAAATAATAAATCAATCCAATGTCTCATATTAATTCGTTATAGTGTTAACACTTTTAGACCATTATATCACTTTTATACTCACATTAAGATGTCAAATCAACTCAACATTTACTCACACCCTAAACATATACACAAATATAACTCTTACATCTCTCTACTTTTCTACAACATTTCTCTCTCATCAAATTTTTAAAAAACTTTCAAATGCCGTAACTTTAAATTTACAAATCAAACTTTAATAAAATTTATATATTTGAAATATATTCATCAAGATCTACAATTCAAGATCCATTGTGATTATTAAATTATGTATACAAAAAGATACAAGAAAACTTATAAAACATTACAACTATAATGGCATAAAACTTAGTTATTGAAAATATTATACAATGAATAAAAGATACTGAAATAAAATTAAAAATAATAAAATATCCTGATCAAATATGTTTTAATCCGAACATAGTCAAATGGGGCGGAATTTTTTTATACTAGGGTCCGACCTACCTTAAATATAATATTTTTTTCTATTATCTCTCATCAAATTTTTAAAAAACTTTCAAATGCCATAACTTTCAAAAAGTATAGGAATCTAATGGTGTGCATTAGTTATACACCATTGGATAAGTTTTATACACACATTAAGATGTCACATCGAAGTTAAAACACTTACACCAATAATATACACACAATAAACTCTCACATACTAATAATTTTCTTTACATTAAAAACCCCATAACTTAAAATAAAAAATTCAAAATTTAATAAAAAATTTAATATTTAAAATCTACTAATCAAGATCAATTTAAACAAGATCCGTCATGACTATATAATTAAGGACTCACGTTATGTGTTCGTATATTATTGATTATCTCAATCTGTCATTTTTAAGACGTATGTTATGTGGTTGGATTATGATTAAAAGACTTTTCAAAAAATTAAAAACAAGTCGGTCTAATCCGGTATACTTTTAATTTTTTCAGCATGAGGATATATTGAACTTATGTTTCAATTATTCATAACGTTAGATTAAACTAAACAATGGGTTAAAAATAAACTGATTGATTTTATCGATTTAAATTTGTCACACGTTAATTTTTTTAACCTATTATCAAATTTTTTTTATTTCACCGTGCCGGACGGCACGGGTATACCCTAGTATATATATAAACTTGTAGCATGCATATTCTAAATTAATTAGTTGGATGCAGGGCCGGACTTGAGAATTCGGGGGCTGAAGTGAAATTTATGAATGGGGCCCACCGTCCTCAATTTTTTAGATCTCTTTTTTAGCATTCAAATTCAAAGAAAATAAATTAAATTAATCTACATTAATGATCACTACTTATTTTTTGATCAATGAACTTCGCCATTAAAGGCCGGCAACTAGCGTGGCAAATAAGCAAAAAATTGCATTATGAACAAAAACAACTACTTGAGCAATAACAAAAGCATCACTTCAATATTACCCGCCTTGTAGTTTTAGAAGCAAAAGTATCAATCAAGCTTTCGTAGTCAAGTAGTTCGACTACTTTTTTCTCGATGGATAACATAGCCATGCAAGCTATTCAACCTCTCTTGTGACATTGTTGACCGGAGATAAGTTTTGAGTAACTTCAATTTTGAAAAACTTCTCTCAGCAATTGCAATTGTAACCAGTATGGTCAATAAAATCCTGTAAGCAATATATACATTCGGGTAACAACCTTCTATAATCTTCAAATAATTCAGGATATCAATTGCTCATTTTGCTTCTTTTGGTAGTGTTGATCTTAAAAGTGTTAACTTCAAATATAAATTATATGCTGTAATATTAGAGAGCCCATTATACTGTCTCAAAGAATGTTCAAGATTGACACAATAATTATGCAAGCTCTCATTATCAACCAACTTCTCACAATATTAACATTGCCTGAATGCCTTCAACAAACTTACAAATAGGTAGTACACCAAAAAAATTGATAGTGTAAATGTTAAAAGTACAAAAAGTGAAAATAATCATTAAACTATAGAAGCCAATATTAAATATTAATTATAATTATAGATATTCAATATTCTTAAATGACTCCACCAATTTACAAATTACAACAAAATTAATTACGGCAGAAACAATTAGCGCATTAATTGAGGCAAAAACAGTGCCTCCGTGGCTTAATCAATGCCTCAATAGACAATAGCTCAATAATATAATTAATGTAGCAGCATCAATGGCTCAAATAAATCACAAAATCAAGTATTGGACAAAAAAAGGCAATAGAAAGTTAGAAACTCACACACGGACTAAGAAGAGAGCTCGCACACGGACTGAAAAGAGCCGAAGAGAGTTCGTGTATCTGAAGAGAGCTCGTTGATTTGATGCTAATCGACCATCTCCTTCTTCAACGAACTACGAAGAGCTCACCCCTTTTTTTCCTCCTTTGGTTTATGCAAAAAGTTGGAAGAGAAAGATGCGGCGTAGTGCTTTAGTTTATGTTTTTTTCTTTTTTGGTCGACCTTTTACCTTTAACTTTATTTTGAATAAACTTATAAACAGAATTACAATTTTACCTCAAAGATTTTGAAACTTTACAAACCTAACCTTAAATTTTAAAAAATTATGAGGTCCCTACAAAATTTGGGGCCTGAGGCAATTGCCTGTTCCGGCTCACCTCAAGTCCGGCTCTGGTTAGATGTTAATTTAATTAAGGTGCACTTTTAGGACCAGAAAATTAAATATCAATGAGGTGCTTGATAATGGGTTATAGGGTCCCGCTCCGTAATGTTTTATAACTCTAAGAATGGACTCATGTTTAATAAAGAAAAGTAGTACTAATTTTATAATTTGGTTTTATAATAAGTACACTTTTCATAATATTAATTTATTTTAAGGAAAATGATAAATGTTGATGGACAAATATACTCCTAATTAGTTTAAGTTAATGTTAAAAGTAACAATTCTCTCTCTCTCTCTCTCTCTCTCTCTCTCTCTCTCTCTCTCTCTCTCTCTCGTTCTTATTTCTTCTCTCTCTCTCTCTAAAATCAATAGACCAACCTTAGCTCCGACCAACGATCTCACATCCTCCTCCACCACCACCACTTGACTTTCCAATCGTTTCGCCGAGAGGATCGGAGCACCGTTCTCATCTTCATCTTCTTCTTCTTTTCTGCAGAGGTAATCATAAAACATATATAACTTTTGATTAAACCGTTGGATCTAGCTGATTTTTGGATATGTTGTTCATAAGACAAAGTTACAATATTTTAATTAAATCAAGACGGTCAGAGGTCGTTTTGTTATAGAAATCGACCAATTTCGACAGCCCAGCGGAATATTGAAAAAAAATAACAATTGATAGTAACTTTTTATTTTTTTTACGAACCCTACGTCGATCCATATATATATATACACATATATATATAAATAAAGTGGTTGTTGATATCATCAATTTTGTTATTCTATGTTTTGAAATGGTGCTAAAATCATTTTAGCACCTTCTGGTTGTTATTCAAGCGGTGCTAAATGCATTTAGCCCTTCTGGTTGTAGTGCTAAATGCATTTAGCACCTTCTGGTTGATGTCCAGAAGGTTGTCCAAGTAGCGCTAAATGCATTTACCACCTTCTGGTTGATGTCTAGAAGGTTGTGCATTTAGCACCTTCTGGTTAATATCCAAGTTGTAGTACTAAATGCATTTAGCACCTTCTAATTGATGTCCAGAAGGTTGTTCAGGTAGTGCTAAATGCATTTAGTACCTTCTGGTTGCTGTCCAGAAGGTGGTGCTAAATACATTTAGCACCTTCTGGTTGTTGTCCAGAAGGCTGTCCAGGTGGTGTTAAATGCATTTAGCACCTCTGGTTGTGGTGCTAAATGCATTCAGCACCTTCTGGTTGCTGTTCAGGTGGTACTAAATGCAATTAGCACCTTCTGGAGTGCATTTAGCACATTTTGATTGCTGTTTAGGTGGTGCTAAATGCATTTAGCACCTTCTGGTTGTTGTTAGTGTTATAATGAGACGTGAAATGTAATAAGAAAGGGGTATTAGTGTCTTTTTTATACAGTGTCCTTAATTTACATGTCTAATTTTTAAATGTCTTTTATAATTATATTATTATTAGAATGAGCCCTTATGCCCAATTGTCCCGGTGTTTTTTAGTAAACCCACGCCACTAGATCGATTTAAAGTAAGATTAATATATACTGTATTCGTAAAACTCAAATATATATGTGATTTTGGACGGAGAAAACTCCGTCGTATATTCATTTAGTTTTGTTCTTGTTCTTTTTTAAATAAATAAATAAAAATCTATGCATTGTTTAATCTTGATAGAAACATATATATCATAGAGTACATCCAAATGCCTGCCTAACACTCTGGACAATAATTTTTAAAAAGTTACAATTTGTTCTTTCTTTCTTTCTATTTATTTTGCCATGATTAGGTCATCCAACGGTTAATATTATTAGCAACGTGAACGGTGAAACTATTGTTTTTGTCTTGATGAAGACATGCCTTTGGTAAAGTTTGTCTAGACGGAGATTTTGGTAAGACGTACTAAGTTTTAATTTTATTTGGCTGGTTTAATAATTTAAATTTGAATATTTATTTTGTCTTTTTTAAAATAAGGGTTTTAAGTATGAAATTTTAATTATTAAAGAGGTAAAATTCATTTTTTTGCCTTTATCTTTTTAAATATAATTATTTTTATAGGATAAGTAGATAATGGTAAATTTGTCCATATATTGTTTATTTAAATGTGATATGTTCAAATAAACAACAATTATTCATATATGACATTCAAAAATAAAACAAACAGATTTTTTAGATTCAGTTTAATTCAGACCCTAAAACCAGTGTTTAGAGTATTTAAATTTAGACACCGAAACAAACGCACCCTTTGTATTAGATAATTAAGAAATTGAAGCAAAACAAATTATTTGTAACCCCCCCCCCCCCCCCCCGCTTTAGTAATTAATAGTATCATTTTTTTTTTCGAATGTCTCAAATTTAGCTAATTAGAGTGCCAAATTTATTTATTTTTTAGAAAATTATCAACAAATTAAATTTATAATAAAAATAAATTATTTTATTCGCCATTAAATTACCGACATTAATGTTGAATTTTGAGTTTGAGACGGAAGAGTACTCATATATATCTTCATTAATGAGTTGTCCATATATGCAAACGTATGACGTAGGGGTGTTTTCGGTTTCGGTCGGGGTAGAGATTGGGGTACCCCAAACCCTCCCCAAACTTCATAATTCGGTTTCGGTTCGGTTCGGTTTCGGTTTTCATACCTATGGAACCCAAACCCTCCCCAAATTATTCGGTTTCGGTCTAATTCGGTCGGTTTCGGATTTTTTTATATCGTTAAAACTTTAGTTAAGAACTGCACAAAAATACACACTTTAAAGTTCACAAATTATTCGGTTTTCTAGTCTCCCTTTCAACTAAATACACAAAAATGTAATCTACTGTCCCATGTGTTCAGTGGAGTTCAATTTTTTTTAAAAAAAATAGCACCAAAAATATAATCTACTGTCCCATGTGTTCAGTGGAGTTCAGTTTTTAAAAAAACAAATAGCACAATCTTCATTGCATTTCATTACAGATCCAAAAACAAGACATATATATAACAATAAAATCAATCATAGCTGTTAGTTTTATTAAAGAGGAAAATAGATACATATATATACAGATCTGCAAACACCCACACACATACATATATATATATATAATTATATATACAAATCCAAAAACATACACACATATATGGATATATATATATATATATATATATATAATCCTAACATACACACACATATATACAAACACACACATATATACAAATCCGAAAACACCCTAGATCTAGACAACCTGAGCTAAGGATGAGATTGGTTGTGCGCCGTGACGGTGTGCAGCGGCAGTACGGAGCTCACTACAAAAGGGCGAAGGGCTGTGGGCTGAGAGAGAGAGAGAGAGACGTTGGTTGGGGAGTGGGAGGTTGTGCGGCACAAATGGGGACTGGGAGGGTGTGAGAATTGAGATGAATTAGGTTTTTTTTTACCTTTTGTCTTTTAAAGTAACACACCTAAATGGAAAAACCATTTCTTTTTAAAAAAAGTTTCGGGCAATTCGGTCCAATTCGGTTTACCCGAGAACCGAACCGAACCGACCCAAACCATTCGGTTTCGGTTTCGGTTTTTGATTTCGGTTTCGGGTTTTTTTTCGGTTCGGGTAATTTCGGATTATAACGGATCGGATCGGTTCGTTCGTTCGGTTTTCGGATTTCTGACAACACCCCTAGTATGACGTGATGGAGTCAAAATATAAACAATGCTCATGAGATATTGAATTGCCTAATTATAAATTCAATTCATTGATGTTTACGGTGATCCAAATAATGGAATTCAATTTATTTATTTATTTTATAAAGAAAAGTAAATGAAAAGGAAAATTTGTTGAGGATTGGGATTTATTTAGATGGTGTTGACCTTAAAGTCAATTAATCTTATTTTAATAATTACAATAAGTTAATAAAGTGTTATTTAACTCGGTTGTTCCAATGATGATAGCCATTTTAACCGATATATCTTCCGACCAAGTGTAACTTCAAACCGAAGCAATCAAAATCTCACACAAGTTTTACAAACACCTCTACTCACAAGAAATGAACTCAAGTGATATACATGTGTTATACAAAGCCAAGAAAAGATCTAGATCATCAAGCAAGTGAAGATATGTACAAGAATGATCTCCACATGTTCTACAAGCTATCAAAACCAAGAAAGGATCAAGAACATCAAACAAGTGAAGATACGCACAAAAAAATCAAGCATTACGAAGACTTGAATTATCATTAAATTGAGTGAGTGCTTAGATTTTATGTAAAATTACTTTATTGATCAAATCCCTATAGCTCAAACATATTCTTGCATCTTTTAAAGATTGATTCAAACTAGCTTGAAATTGAATTTATTTGAAAAACATCATTTTACAAAAATCGATTTTCAAAATAAATTTATATTAATTTTAAATGATCATATTTTAAGCTATAATAAAAATTGGTATCTTAGAAAAACATATCTTTGAGGTTCAAAAATTATTAGAATTTTATTTGAAACTAAATTGTTAAATTGCAAAAATATTTTTTTTACAGTAGTTAGACAACATCTCCTAGCAATTTTGATCTAACGGTAAGATGGAGGCCTTCCCGAACTCCGATCATTTTAAAATTTTTACAGTAGTTAGACAACATCTCCTGGCAATTTTGACAAAAATTTGAGCATGATCCAACGGTCAAATTTGAAGAAATTAACAAAACAAATTTAAATTTTTTGTCAAAAACTAGCTGTTGGAAAATTCGAAAATGTATACCTTTGAGCCAAAACCTCTCTTAATCATCCCCAATGGCCATATGGTTTTGCAAGCTATAAATATGAGGTCCTAGACATATTTTAACACACTTGAATCATTCTACAAACTTATTTTACATATATACAAAGTTATTCAAGTATTCAATTCATTTTATTGATCATATTCTTCATTTTTGAGCTATATATTTTGATCAATCTTAATAACTCTAGTGTGAGCTTCATTTGTAATCTTCAAATACACCTGAGAGTTATTGTATTGGTGTGTATCACCACAAACAATTTATTCTTCATGTCAAAAGAGAGTTTGTCTCTTTGTAAAGCAAGAGAGCATATCTCGTGAGAAGTGTAGTGTGTATAGCTACATTATGAGTGTTGTGTCCATAACGACATTTGTATTGAGGTTTGATCTTCACCCGGAAGGAGATCGGTTATAGTGGAAATTCTCAGAGAACTAACTGAGCACGGAGTAGGGGAACAAGCCGAACCGTGTGGACAAAAAAATTTCGACTTCGATCGATTCAATCTTTTGATCTCTTGCTCTATTATATTGTGCTATTTATGCATTGTGTTTGGAATTAACTTTGTTCTTGATTGCTTGATAAATATAGACATCGAATATTTTTAAATCCATTTTAAAAATACGATTTAGTTTTAAAAACCCTATTCACCCCCCTCTAGGGTATTTTTCGACCTACAATTGGTATCATAGGTTGTACTCTTGTTTTGATTTAACAATCTTAGAATTTACGATCATGTCTATTTATCAAGAAACCGGAATCAACGAAGGTTCTTCCACCACTAGACCACCTTTATTTGATAGCAAAAATTATAGTTATTGAAAAAGTCGTATGTGTACTTTTCTTCAAGCTAGTGATTTTAAACAATGAAAGGTTACACTCATTGGACCCTATGAGATTACCAAAACCGATGAAAAGGATAAAGTCACTCCTAAATCCATTTCCAAATATGATGAGCATGATATTAAGAAAATCCAATTTAACACTAAAACCTTGAATGCTCTACATTGCGCATTAACTATAGATGAATACAACAAAATTTTTAGTTGTAAAACCGCCAAAGAAATTTGGTACAAATTAGAAGTTACCTATGAAGGAAACTCACAAGTTAAGGGTGATAATATTAATATATATGCTCGTTCATGATTATGAACTTTTCAAAATGGAGCCTAGTGAATCACTTGCCTCTATGTATAGTAGGTTATCTATTATCACTAATGTTTTAGATCTTCTTGGAAAGGAATATTCAAATGAAGACAAGATTTGAAAAATTCTTAGAACTCTTCCCAAGAAGTGGAGACCCAAAGTGACGGCTATTCAAGAAGCCAAGAATCTCAAGACGCTAAGCATGGATGAACTCTTGGGTTCACTTAAAACCCATGAGAAGGAATTGGCGAGAGAAGAAGAAAGTGATTCAAAAGCTAAAAAGTCACTAGCTCTCAAAGCAACTCAACTAGAAGATGATGATGAGTTGATGGTAGGAGTGAGGATATGATTCTTCTTTCTAGAAAATTCATAAAATTTCTAGCTAAGAATAAGAAGTTTCAAGGAAAAGGAAACAACTTTGATTCTTCATCAAGAAGGAACAATGATCGATCTATTCAACCAAGAGCTGAAAACGAAGAAGAAAATAAGTGTTTCCATTGCCATGAATCAGGGCATTTCAAAACAAATTGTCTGGTTAGAAGAAAGGAAAGAAGAGATAAAAGAGACAAAGCCTTCAAACAAGTAAGACACGCCCTCAAAGGCACTTGGAGTGATTCCGAAGAAGGTGAGTCCGATGCCAACTCTAGCGACGAAGAAACGGCTAACTTTTGCCTTATGGCAAGAGACGATGAGGTATGCTCTACTTATGATTCATTTAGTAATGATAATGTCTCTATCAATAATGATGCACATGATGAGAATGACTATGATGAATTATATGATATGTTTGAAGAATTGCATAGCAAGTTTAATAAATTGTCTAAAGAATATGCAAGCTTCAAAAAGGAAAATTTGATGGTTTCTAGCAAGTGTGAAAGTTTTGAGAAAGAAAATATATTTTTGAAAAATGAAATCAAAACTTTAAAGAAAGGAAAGGAAAAAGAAACTCCAAACACACTTGTAATAGAAAATATCAAATTGAAAGATCAAGTGGACGATTTAACTAATTGTCTGGCCAAGTTCACCAAAGGAAAGGATAACTTGGATAAACTATTATGAATGCAAAGGTGTGTATTCGACAAAGCCGGTTTGGACTATGACCAAATTGATAACCAAAAAGATTACAAAAACTTTTTTAAAACATACACACCTCATGATCCCACTCATCTTTGCTCATATTGTGGTAGAAATACTCATTACATGGATCATTGTTATTATAGAAATGAAAGTTTCCCTAAGAGGAAGCTTGCTTGGGTTCCAAAAGAAACCATTATGTTTGCTAACCCAAAGGGACCCAACACATTTTGGGTACCAAAGGAGAAGTTACTTAAAGTTATGGTATAGGTATGCCTGAAAGGCAAAGGTAGCAAAACCAAGTGGTTTTTGGATAGTGGTTGCTCAAAGCACATGAGGGGAGACAAAAACAACTTCTTAAGTCTTATTCCTAAGCGAGGAGGAAATGTGACTTTCGGGGACAACGCCAAAGGTAAAATCATTGGTATAGGTAAAATTGGTAATAAATCTTCTTATATTGATAATGTTTTACTTGTTGACGGTTTAAAACATATCTTGCTTAGTATTAGTCAATTGTGTGATAAATGTTATAAAATTATTTTTCAATCTGAATGTTGCATTGTTAAAAATATTAGTGAAAATTATATCTTGTTTGTTGCTTATAGATCTAATAACGTATATACTCTTGAACTTGATGATTTGTCTCAACAATATGTTAAATGTTTATCCGTATTGAATGATGTTTCTTAGTTATGGCATAGAAGATTAAGTCGTGCTAATATGGATTTAGTTCACAAATTATCCAAAATGGAATTAGTTAAAGGATTGCCTAAAACTAAACTTATTAAAGATAGAATTTGTGATGCTTGTCAACTTGGTAAACAACATAAGTCTTCATTTTGCATGTTATTATAAACTAACAATAATTTTGCAGTCTAAAAAATAATTTTTTATCATTCAAAAAAAAGAAGGGAACAAAATCTGAAGATCATCAGCATCAAAATTCAAAACAGCATCAAGACTAGAAGAAGAATAATCAACAAAATTATGCTCCATATCTAATAGAGCTGTCCAATCAGGACTCATTGGCTCGGCAACCTCCGCAATAGTACTACTTTGAGAAAATTGTGATGAATGGCTTTCTAAAGCAGCTTGGTAATCTGACAGAGTCATATATGTCAGCAAACCCACATTAGTTAGAAAAGCACTATGGTCTAAAAGATTCCCTGTAGTCGGAAGAATTTCAGGTGCAACATTTTCTACTAACAATAGGGGCCCTGTAGAACTTCTATGAAGAGCAAAAGAAAAGCATTGGTTAGCGCTAGAAGACTCTCATAATCGAGCTTCTAATGTTGTCACTCGTGATTGCAAAACCTCTAACGCTGTCACTCGTGATTGTAACTCTTGTACCTTCTGTTCAAGAGAAACAATGAGCGCAATACAGCCTTTACTGGGATTCTCGATTCTCGCCTTAGCTTCAAAAAGAAATGAATAGGGAGTCTCAAGATATTGATGTTCGGGAATATTTTGCAAAATATGTGCAACACTATTTACCCCAAAGACGGTGAAGATTGTACGATAATCTTGACGAGTAATCACATCCATAAAAATTTGTCCATATTCACACCATGGCTGACATTTCTTGCGTCTATAAGTGCAAGCAGCACAAGACGAACCTGTACAACGAAAGGTATTTGGCATACTTGTGATTTGCTTTCCTTTACTCATGGGTACCTCCTATAAAAATTATAAGAAGAAAATGGATCTCGAGGAAGACAACAAGAAAGAAGGGACAGAGGCATCTAGCAATTAAAAGAATCCCGAAAACGAAAAGCTGTCATCCTAAAAGGTCAAAAATACAGCGCCTCCCGCGTGCATCTAGAGTCCACCCCCTAGCATGGTCTAGATCCCTCTTTGATGTTGATATAGGGGGAGAAAATGTGCATAATGTTGATGCTGCGGTAAAAGGTAAGATGTTTTTTGTTGCGACAAGATTTAATTTTTTTTGCTGTGGTCAGATTTTTTATACTGACTTAAATGTTATGGTAAGATTTTAAATACTTTAAATGATTTTCTACATTCATACTTTTGAAAGATTTATTTAAATATATATATATATATATATATATTTTAAACTATCTCGAATATTTTCAATACTTTTTAATTGTCATCTTTGCATAAATTGAAGGGGAGCATATTATTTATATGCTATTTATACTTGTTATTGTAAACACACATTATTATGAGTATTAATAAGTATTTTTGCAGCTTTAGATTGATAATTAAGTATGTGTGTTATGTAAGTATGTGTGTTATGTGTGTGTGTCATGAGTAATAATGGTACACACTCGTTTATTTTATTATGCTATGCTTGATCAAGAACTACTAGTTTGTCTATTTGTTTAAGTACTTTTCGAACTTATGCTTTCGGTTAAGTTGTTTGAACTTATCTTATCTATGCAAGTATTTTTCATTTTAATAATTGTTTGTATATTTTTATCTATGCACTTATTTAGAGAGAGCATATTATTGATATGCTTAAAATTATTATCTTTTTATAAACACACATTAACTCTATTGTCATCATCAAAAAGGGGGAGATTGTTGACTTTAAAGTCAATTAATCTTATTTTGATAATTACAATAAGTTAATAAAGTGTTATTTAACTCGGTTGTTCCAATGATGACAGCCATTTTAATCGACATATCTTCCGACCAAGTGTAATTTCAAACCGAAGCAATCAAAATCTCACACAAGCTTTACAAACGCCTCTACTCACAAGAAATGAATTCAAGTGATATACATGTGCTATACAAAGCCAAGAAATGATCTAGATCATCAAGCAAGTGAAGATATGCACAAGAATGATCTCCACATGTTCTACAAGTTATCAAAACCAAGAAATGATCAAGAACATCAAACAAGTGAAGATACGCACAAGAAAATCAAGCATCACAAAGACGTGAATTATCATTAAATTGAGTGAGTGCTTAGATTTTATGTAAAGTTACTTTATTAATCAAATCCCCATAGCTCAATCATATTATTGCATCTTTTAAAGATTGATTCAAACTAGCTTGAAATTGAATTTATTTGAAAAACATCATTTTACAAAAACTGATTTTCAAAATAAATTTATATTAATTTTAAATGATCATATTTTAAGCTATAATAAAAATTGGTATCTTAGAAACATATCTTTGAGGTTCAAAAGTTATTAGAATTTTATTTGGAACTAAATTGTTAAATTGCAAAAATATTTTTTTTACTTTTAAAATTCGCTCAATTTTTTGCCTAGTTTTGATCTAACGGTAAGATGGAGGCCTTCCCAAACTCCGATCATTTTGAAATTTTTACAGTAGTTAGACAACATCTCATGGAAATTTTGACTAAAATTTGAGCATGATCCAACGGTCAAATTGGGAGAAATTAACAAAACAAATTTAAATTTTTTGTCAAAACTAGCTGTTGGAAAATTCGAAAATGTATACCTTGGATCCAAAACCTCTCTTAATCATCCCCAACAGCCATATGGTTTTGCAAGCTATATATATGAGGTCCTAAACATGTTTTAACACACTTAAATCATTTTACAAACTTATTTTACATATATACAAAGTTATTCAAGTATTCAATTCATTTTATTGATCATATTCTTCATTTTTGAGCTATATATTTTGATCAATCTTGATAACTCTAGTGTGAGCTTCATTTGTAATCTTCAAATATACTTGAGAGTTATTGTATTGGTGTATCACTACAAACAATTTATTCTTATTTCAAAAGAGAGTTTGTCTCTTTGTAAAGTAAGAGAGCATATCTTGTGAGAAGTGTAGTGTGTATAGCTACATTGTGAGTGTTGTGTCACTACAAAAATGAAGACTTTCAGTGGCGCGCCAACGCGTCGGGAAAAGTATTAAAAACGCGTCGGCAAAAGTCGATAAACTTTTAGCGACGCGTTTTCGCGCCGGCATAGAGCGCCGTCAAAAGTCCGCCGGTAAAAGTACATTGCAGACTTTTTACGACGCAAATTTAAACGCGTCGGGAAACGTAATCTTTAGTGGCGCAAAAACGCGCCGGGAAAAATTAGCGCGCCATTGAAAGTGTATGACATCTTGTCTTGAAAGCATACTTTTGCCGACGCATTTAGAACCTTTAATGGCGCGTTTGACGCGCTGGGAAAGATTACTTTTGCTGACGCGTTACAGACGCGCCGGGAAAGATCATTTTCTATGACGCGTTGAACGCGTCGGTAAAGATCTTTTTTGCTGACGCGTTCCAAACGCGCCGGGAAAGATCATTTTTCCTGACGCGTTGGACGCGCCGGTAAAGATCTCTTTTGCTGACGCGTTCCAAACGCGCCGGGAAAGATCATTTTTCCTGACGCGTTGGACGCGCCGGGAAAGGTTAAAATCGCGATTGTAAAAAAAACTTTTGCCGACACTTTGTGTAAAACGCGTCAGCATAGGTGATATTTTTTTTATATATATATATTTGCGAAAATTAAAAATAAATACAAATGAACTGAATAATTACTGTTTTTTAAATATTAATAGAAATGGTAGGCTGAACCAATATCTTAATAATCAAAATGATAGGTTATATATATTATCAATACCGTAGTAACATACATATTTTTATGTCTTAAACATTAATACAAAATAAAAAAGTGTCAATAATGAAAAAGTTAATATTAAGAAAGTCAATATCCTAATCACTCGATGGATTGTTGGGAGTGGCACTTGAAGGAGTCGTGGGGGGCTGATACTGGAATCCAGGTATAAATTTTTGTATTTGAGCAAGCACATTGTTCGTCTCGTTCAGCCTATCATTTTGAGCAGCCAGTTGCGCTGATTGGGTAGCTAGTTGTTCTGCTTGAGTAGCCACTTGTTCTTTGAGAGTGGCGATGACTTTATCCTTCTCATGGTCCTGATAGGTGCCTCTGCTGCTGGTTGCTCGACTACCTCCAACTGCCTTGAGCCTAGGCATAGAACCATATCCCTTGTGATGACGTGATCGAGAGCCTAAGACTTGTGTCATAATGTTCAAGTCTTTTGGCTGAGCCACCTCTTCGCCAGGCTCAACAGATCCAGCAGACTCAACTGGCTGGGAAGCTCGCATATGTATCATGGCATCCTGAATAGAAAAAGGGAATAATTTTTTTTTTATCTATATCCCAAAAATAGTTCCCAAAACAATGCTATATAAAGGTATTAAATCTAAAAAATCATAAATAAACTGAGAATGATTCATTAAAAAATTGATAATATAATGCATTAATATTTTATCCTACTAATATAGAGGCCCACACATATATACACGTATTTCAACAAAGCCTAATGACAGCATTTCATCAAAAATGGTATGTATATATATATGTGTGTGTATTCTCACCAGAGCCAAGCAAAACATTTGATTTACTTAATTGGTTGCCCATATGCACACCAGATATACAATTTTCCTCAAATTGAGGTTATAAATTTTAAATTTAGAAATAAAACCCAAATCACCATCAAAACCACAAGTTCATACAAGGCCAATAAATCAAAAAATTAAACATAGAGAAACCACTATGCACATTATCAAAGTAGTGTTCCCAATCAATGACCTAAAGTAAGTAAATGAATATATAAAATGTATTTTAATATTGAAACTTACATGCTTCTCTGCAGCGTATTCATTCCTCCATGTATTTCCTTTACAATGGAGTTGTTGAAACGTGTCGATAACACTAGGGAGTTCACCAGTCACCGGATTAACCTTGAAATTATAAGTTAAATAAATATTATTTATAATTTAAATAACGATTAATTAATAAAATAATTTTACAGACTTACTCCCTCGTAGACATGAGCCACAATAGTTTTTGAGCCTTGCCCCCCCTCAAGTAACCTTTGTTTTCGATTATTCGAATTTTTTGCTGAAATTGTCTATAATAACAAAAAAAAGAAATATGTTAGTGAAATTAAGTAATGTTTCAATACATATAGACTTAAATATTAAAATCAAAAAAAGGTAAACTCATACTTTTTGTTCCTCACGACTGAAAAAATCACACAAAACTTTCCAATCATCGGGATCAACTTTTTTGTAAGGGCTTCTCTTTGGGGCTTCCGCATTTTGCTCACCACCTAGCTTTTTCCAATGACTTTTCATGACGTGTCGCCATTCCCTAAGAGCCTTCATCTGCAATTGCTCAATCTCATCCATGACGATTTTATCGTCACGTGGATAGATAAACTTCAACTATAAAAATAACATGGATTAATAAATGAGTTAACTAAGGGCCCGTTTGGTTGCGCAATTAAGCTTTAACACTTGTCCAAGGCTTTTCTTGAACAGAAAAAAGAAAAAGAAAAAAAAAGAAGACATACATCTCATATACAAAAAGCCATACCATCAGTGGAATGTATCAAGAATATTGCATGTAATTACCATCTTGAAACCATTTTGAAAATGATATCATTTTTGTTGTGAAAAAACAGAGGAGAGACTATGTTCGTCAATCATGGCATGGTGGAAATATAGAAACCAAACATAAGTGCTCAGTTATTTTTTTCTTTAGTAATGAGAAGTGTTCCCCATTTTTGTCATCTTTAAGATAATATATTAACTTCGCTTGCGATGCAAGTATGAAAGGATCACTTTTGTACCATTCAGCACCAACATATACACTTGTGAAGGTGGAATCTTCTTGAATTCTTTTCTTCTTTGGATCTGTGTCAAACCATTTACATTTGAAGAGTAAAACATTGCAATCCTTTTTCGGGTATGACAATTCTAAAACTTCTTCTAACACTCCATAAAAGTTTAGACCATCTTGACTTGGAACAAAAACACCACTATTTTGCGTTTTTCGTTTGGCATCCCGCTTCTCCACGAGAAATTTGACCCCGTTAACAACACATCCAGGATAAGAAAGTGCTGAGAAATTAGATCTATTTGCCAAAGCATGCAGCTCATCTGAAACCTCGGTAGCTCCAGATTCTCGTAATTGATTAATCTACAGGAGCACAAAAATAATAATTACTATAACTTGCATTTTCATACACGAGTAGGAAATTAGTAAGTTAAATGCTAGCTTACTCGATTTTTGAACCACTGAGGAAACTCAGATTCTTGTTGTTGTTCAAGGTGCAAACCACCCCGGGTTCTTAACTCGCCCATATGTTCACTACATGAGGAGAAAAAATTAAGAATTCAATTGTAGTTGATTAACAATAATTATTACAAGTAATAATGCTTAAAAAGCTTACTTGAGATATTTCTCCACTTCTGGGCAATTGTTTAAGACGTACCACTCTGCCCTTTTTCTTAAAGTTGGATCAAGAACCACAACATCTTTTTTTCCGAATGGACGACCAACATGCTTAAAAATTGAGAATTCCCGATTTGGCAGACTATCAACCCCATCATCATGTCTTTCTAAACGATTAAATCGAGTTTCAATATCTCGAAAGTACATTGAGCAAAATGTCAAAGCCTCGTTCACTACATAAGCTTCAGCAATTGAGCCCTCCGGACGAGCTCGATTTCGAACATATTGCTTGTACACAGCCATAGATCGTTCAATGGGGTACATCCATCTGAAATGCACAGGCCCACCAAGAATTGCCTCTTTTGGCAAATGAAGAACTAGATGGACCATAATATCGAAAAATGCTGGAGGAAAAATTCTTTCTAACTTGCACAGTATGATTACGATATTCTCTTGCATTTTTTGAAGGTCGCCAACATTCAAAGTCCTCGAACATATTTGTTTGAAAAAGTTGCAAAGTTCAATTATTGTTTCTCGAACTTCTTTCTTCAAATATGGTCTAATACCCGCTGGCAACAACCGTTGAAACAAAACATGACAGTCATGTGATTTAAGCCCCGATATTTTACCATTTTCTTCGCTGACATTCTTTGACAAGTTAGCAGCAAAACCATCTGGAAATTTAACTGATTTGATGAATTGACAGAATTTTCGCCTTTCATCTACACTTAGCGTGTAACTGGCATGAGGTTTCTTCCACTTGTTCCCAACTTTATAAAGGTGCAGCTCTTTACGAATATTCATGTCTAGTAAATCAAGTCTCGCCTTTTCTGTATCTTTTGATTTTCCTTCGATACTCAACAAAGTCCCCAACACACTATCGCATACATTCTTTTCAATATGCATCACATCTAGATTATGTCTAAGTAGCAAGTTTTTCCAATACCCAAGCTCAAAGAAGATACTTTTTTTTGACCAATTAAGTTCAATCGGAGAGCGTTTACGCTTCATACCCCCATATTGCTTGTGTTTACCAGGCAATCTAACTTGAAGGCAATCAAGTTGCGCCAATATATCATCCCCACAATATTCACGAGGAGGCAACCTTCGTTCCTTCATACCATCAAATTGTTTGTTATTTCTCATTGTATGATTTATATCAAGAAAGCGTCTATGGCCAATGTACGCGATCTTACTTCGAACTCCCACAGACGGAGTTTCTTCATTGCATGTTGGACACGCTTTATATCCTTTTGTGCTCCACCCAGACATTAAAGCATATGCTGGGTAATCATTAATAGTCCACATCACTGCTGCGCGCATTAAGAACGTTGACCCATTGAAAGCATCTCGAGTTTGAACACCTGTTTCCCATAACTCTTTTAACTCATCAACCAAGGGCCTTAAAAATACATCAATGTCTTTCCCAGGAGAAGAAGGGCCGGGAATCAAAAGAGACAATAATAATGACTCTGATTTCATGCACTTCCAAGGTGGCAAGTTGTAAGGAATTAAAATAACTGGCCACATGCTATACGAATTGCTCATGTTACCAAACGGATTGAATCCATCCGTAGCTAACCCCAATCTGACATTTCTTGGATCTGCTGCAAAAGTAGGGTATTTATGATCGAAGTCCTTCCATGCCTGACCATCTGCAGGGTGTCTCAATACACCATCTTCTGTAGGTTTCTCAGAGTAATGCCATCTCATATCTTTCGCTAAATATCTAGAACTATACAACCTCTTCAACCGTGGAGTCAATGGAAAATATCGCATCACCTTATTAGGCACCTTCTTCCCTTTCGCATTTTTATCCACCCAACGACTTTCATTGCAAATTGGACAGTTTTGCAATTCTGCGTACTCTTTCCAAAACAATACACAATCATATTTGCATACATGAATAGACTCATAACCTAACCCAAGGTTACGCAATTTGGTCTTCGACTCATAATGCGAATTGGGTAAGATTGTCCCAGTCGGTAATGCCTCGTTTAATAATTTGAGCAACATGTCAAAAGATTTATTGCTCCACTTATTAAGCACCTTCAGATGCATCAACTTCACCAAGAAATTTAGTGCCGAAAACTTCTGACACCCAGGATATAACTCACTCTCCATTTCCTTAAACATGTCGTCGAACTTATCATGTTGATTACTATTATCTGTAGGGAGGTCATTGAAAGATCCACCAGAAGTATTACTTGCTTCTCCATAACCACCATGTCCAGCTAGATCAGCTAACACATCTGCCATCTCGTCAACTTCATCTTCTGAATAATGAACAGGTGGTTTATGGAATGATTCTCCATGGAATGACCACACAGTGTAGGACGGTTGGATACCTTTCTGGATCAAATGCATTTCAACTGCTATTGGGGCTTGAAATCTGCTATTGAGGCAATTCATGCAAGGGCATCTCATTTGTCCTTCAGCATTGACATGAGCCTTACCAGCTTCAACAAACTCCTTAACACCATTTCTGTATTCTCTTGACAAACGATTTTTCACAAGCATCCAACTTTTGTCGATCGGCATCTCTTTATCCGATTCTATTGGATAATGAATTGAAGGAAACTTATTAATAAAAGAATAAGAATAAGTAATAGAGGAGCAAGAAGTTTGCTAGCCTAATGGAGAGCAAGTAATGATAAGACGTGTAATTGTTATTTATCTTGTGATATATTCCCTTGATTTATTGGTTTTAAATGTCTAATTTGCATATATTAATTTCATATCGTGTTTGTGTAGGAAAAATGATGATATAGATATAAATGAGCTAAAAGCCCAAGTTAAGATGAAGGAAGCTAAGTTGGAAAAAGTGAAGAAACCAAAAGAAGTAATGCAGTAAAGCGTGGGCACGTTAAAGCTGAGAATTGTGTCCAAATGACAAAAGCGCTGTTTTGTTAAGCCGTGGGCCCGCTCTAATTCTTAAATTCAACCCTATTTTCTAGTGTGTTATCACAGCTGGCAGAAGAACAGCATTGTTTTTGTAATTATTTTGGTATCTTATTTCTTTCTTTAGTAGGTTTCTTATTTTAATTAGGAGACAATATTTAGTTGTTTTCTTTTAGGACTAGATGAGAAAGAGAGTGGGGGACGACCGCGGGTGGTTCAATGGTGGCGGAGACGACAAGGGGTGCGGAGAAGATGATGAGAAAGAGAGACGACAATATTTAGTTGTTTTCTTTTAGGACTAGTGAGTTATAGTAACTACTAGTGATATGCTCCATAATATGCTTATGCAAGTCCTTCATTTTCTGATAAATTACATAAATCCTTATTTAAACTGAAATCCAATATAACATCACACACAAAGTTAATAAATTCATAATTAGGAGCCTAGAGCAACATTTTGCAGTTCTTCAGGAAAAAATAAAAAACCACATGATTATAAAAAAAGTTAGCTAGGAAACACACATACACATATGAAGGCAACAAAATAAATAAATGCACATTTCTTTTATTTCGAAGTAACTGCCTGCCACTTAAAGCCAAAAAAAACACTATTTTCCACAGCTCGCTACTCTTGTTCTATTTTCCTAAAATAAAATGTTAATTTGCCGTTGCGTCACTCATATGCAACTTTTAATAAACCTTACCACACACCCTAGTTGAGTTCATTTAATAAAATTCACCACTTTATTAGATAGTCAACATAATCAATGCAAAAGAAGATTTTTTATTTTATTTTTTTTTCGCTGAATTTTATCTAAGACAATCATCTTCTGCCGATTGGACAATTCAAAGCGGAAGATAAAAGTCATGTTAATAAATATATTCAACATCTAATGAAATAGCATTAGGCACAGGAAGACTTCACTTTATTAAGCTAAATTAAGAGAAAGGAAAAAGCTTGAACTTATATTATAAGACATTAAACTTATGAAATTTCAATAGAAACTTAAACACTAGAGACTCAAAAACCACCAGAAGAAACCTAATAAAAGGCGATAGAGGGTTAGAGAAAAAATAATTTTTATAACTAATTATAACCAAATAGCGACTATGGTGCGAAGTAATAATTTTTTAACCTGTCATATATTGGGCTTTTAAATCTCGAAGTTGAACATTGTCATGCTACTTTATCTGGGTTGTTTCTAGTTTATATTGGGCCTTTGAATCTATGCTTGTGAGCTGGTTGTCTCCGGTTTTTATTGGGCTATAGCGCTCGGTTTTTGAGTATTAACGTTTGCTGGACTATTTGGGGTTAGTGTTGTTTGCCTTGAAAAGCAACTGAAACCATTCTTACATTTATGTTTTGATCCCTTTGAATGCACCCTTTGGTTCTTGGTTTTTTTTTGGGTCCATTGGTAGGATTAATAATACACTGTTATCTCTCTGAAAAGAGGGATATATTTTTGTTTCTTTGGCATTTAGCTTTGTAAGGTGCAATTGATGCAAAAAAACAATAGAATGAGGAAGAAACTGCATTTTGGTGATGCAATAATCTTATACTACTATTGAGCAGAGGCAAATCAAGATTTGGAGGTCTATTGTTAAAGAAAGTACATATGTAGTGTAGATATATGGATAA